>JARYGA010045530.1:0-44505 GCA_030545235.1 Helianthus tuberosus | reverse complement strand
TCTTTTGAAACTAATAAAAATATAAATGTCAACTAAAATTTATATTTACTGAATTAAGGGCGTGGAAGCCATGCCACGTCGACGTGGCACGGGCGCCAAACACCGCCATGACGGGTGCCAACGGTGGCATGGGGCGGTAGCATGGTTGGGGCTCATGGGTGTGGGGCAAGAAAGGGGGAGTGTGGACGCATGATTAGGTCCTTTATTTATTTAGGGCTTCTCCTCAACACCCCCTTTGTGTTGTGAAACATGAAAAAAATGGTGTTTAAGTGGTGCCTACATAATAACATTTTTTATATCACATAAGGCCAACACAACACATAGTCTAATAATGTCTCTTTGTATGTATTTATAAAAATCTTCTTCAAAGTTAATGGATGTAATTGTTAATTACATATGTTAATTTTTTTAATATGAACATAACACGAAGATTTTTAAAAGAAGACTATGAAATATGTTCTACTTCAAAATTTGGGTTAAATGTAGTTTAATTTTAGTGTTCATGTGATCTATATTTTTGGGTAGCATGAATATAACAAGCTTTAAAAGTAGAGACAATTTGTGTAATTTTAAAGAAGTTAGAGAAACTCATAATTCACATAAACCGTAAAAAAGATTTATATAATAATAATAATAATAATAATAATAATAATAATAATAATAATAATGTTATTGTTGTTGATGTGAAGACACTAAGGTGGTGTTTGTTTTTTCAGATGTAAAAGGTCTGCAGTCTGCGGACCACATCTGTAAACGTCTGCATGAGAAGAGGTGGGCCAAATGTATGCGGAGTGTAATAAAAAGAGTGTTTGATTATCTCACCTCTTTACCCCACATCTGCAAACATACTCCCTTTCTCTTCATATAACAACACAATTAACTAATTCAATATAAATAGAGTCGAAATTAAAACCTTAATTACGCTTTTAAGATGCTTAACAAGCTCAGAATCAGAAGAAGGTTCATGAGAATGCTCTGCAACAAAAAAAATCAATAAAGTCATTGCACATTGAAACTGAAATACCTAAAACAGTAAATAAGTATAGAAAGAAGTTGAACCAGTAGGATTGTTCAATCCAGGCCGGTCTACAGATATCCTGGCTGACGGTTGGGAATTGTAATCATCTGAAAACTGACCCTCCGGCGGCGGTGGTTCGACCAACTTGAGACGAGGAAAAAGAACATCGACGGAACGAGGCGGCGACGGAGGGTTGTGGGATGATGAGGCAACGACATCGTTTAGCTAAAAAAGGCTGTGTAATGAATCTTCGTAGCATTTCGATAGTGTGTTTGTGAACCGGTGCAGGTGCTCATAGCAAAATAAACCTCAAATCCAGAGTTGTGAAACCACGACACTGAGTTTTTATTAGTGAAATGAGGTTTTAGTGGCGGGAGGGGAGACTGGAGAGTGAAGAGGGATGGAGAGAGGGTTGGAAGAGTTGGGAAGACATTGGACCATGTCTGCGTGGGGAACAGGACGCGTAGAGGTTTGAAGACATTTTTTAATAAAATGTCTTTTAAAAAACAAACGGTCTGCAGAGCTAAACGTCTGCGCGTGGTTTGTGTGACGTAGACATAAGAGGTCAAAAGTGTTTTTTTTGAAAAAACAAACACCCCCTAAGAAAAACAAGGCTCATTCTATTTACAAACCTCTAAATTCTTATTCTCACATTATTTTCACTCTCTCTCTCTCTCTCTAAATATATATATATATACATATGTATATATATGAAGAGAAACTTTATGCAAAGTTATTTTATATATATAAAGATAGACAAAAGATTAAATACAAATAACTTTAACGTACAAAACGTACGAACCGAAGGAAAACACAAAAAACGCATTGGCATTTTCGTAACTATCAAAATTACTTTACAAATGATCCTGTAGAATAATTTTGATCTTTTGTAGAGTAATTTTGCAAAATATTCTTATAGAGTAATTTTGTTCTTATATGGTACTAAATAAAATTACTCTACAAGTGTATCAAAATTACTTTACAAGTGAACAAAATTACTCTACATCAAAATTACTTTACAAGTAAAATGTTAGCATTTAGTTATGGGGTTTAGTTTTTAGCTTTTAGTTTTTTTTTTTTTTTTTTTTTTTTTTTTGCGGGGTGGGGGGGGGGGGGGTGGGTTAGGTTTTTTTGGTTAGGTATAGTTTTTTGATCAAAATTACTCTAAAAGAATATTTTACAAAATTACTGTACAAGATCAAAATTAATCTACAACAACATTTTACAAAATTACTCTACAAGATCAAAATTACTCTACAGTATCATTTTGTAGAGTAATTTTGATAATTACCCTACAAGCAGATAATTACAAAAATGTCACCATGTGCTTTTTGTTTTTCATGCTATTCGTACGTTTAATACGTTAACTTTATTTGTACAAGAACTTTCCCCTATAAAGATATATCTATAATTATATTTGTGAGCAGGGAATTTTATTGCAAAATAAATAAATGATAAAAATAAAACGTGTCAATTCGACACGATCAATCAATTATCAATTCAATTTGGTCAAAAATAGTATGTACGAAGAATTATGTCATGTTTTTGTATGCTTTATGTAAAAAGAAACATCTCTTCATCTATTTGTCTTGGTTCGATTACTTATTGCATAGGGGATTTAGAGGAATTTTTATAATTAATTGTTTTGATCCATGGATGATACTTAGTTTTGTTTTATCTCTATGTAGAGAATGAGAGAAAGATAACCAATAGTATATCGGTCTATTGTTAATTTTTTGATGTATAAAATTATAAAATCTTTAGTAGGAGACGGAGTGTGGAGATTGGCATTCAGTAAAGAACATCCAAATGATATAAACGATATGTTTAAGGGGTTCATAAAAAATTCAAGAGTATCTAAAGGACCATTAAACAACATGTAACACAAAGTAAAACTAAAGAAGCATTTATGACGCACTATATAAGCCTAACAAAAGACTATAAATGTGTACCAACTAAACTAAAGGAAGGAGAAGTCCGTAAGAGATTGTTTCTTAGGTTAAATCTAGGGGTTATGTTTGGGTGAAAAATAGATCCTCTTGTAAATATATCAATTGGAAGGAGTGGGGTAAATACCCGATATATATGTTGTAATCTGTTTGCCCTTTGCCCGTTTGGGTCGAGGGTCCTTTATTTGTTGGTGTTTTGCCTGTTTGGGTCGGAGGTGTGTTTTTAATGAAGTTTAATTTAAAAACAAAAAAAAACTAAACTAAAGGAATTAGTAGTTTAATGGATGTGGCCTTTTACAACATCAATTGAGTGCTTATTTAATAAATTGGTGGATTGTCTTATTCATTCGGTACGTCTAATAATTCTAAATCTTTCTTATTTCATAGTGTTACCGTTTGATTTCACTATAAGATAATCTAGTATACTTTTCACGCAAGGTTGCAAGGTCCGACCTGGTAAGGAAACATTGCGGGAACACCACGCCCCCTGTGAAGAAGGCATTGGTCGAGTAAAAAAAATTTATTTTTATTTAACATTTGGTTTTATTTTTCTCTAATAACTTTTGCTCGTTAATATCTTGTAACACTCTTTCTACCCAGTTCTGGTTCAAGTATGGAATCGGTTCTTCAGGAGGAACTGGATATTTTATTACCCTATTCTTGGGTATTCAAAAAACTAAGTCTAGGGGTGTTACAAAGGGTTTGTAGAGTGGTTTTATTATTATTATTATTTTTTTTTGTTTTTTTTTTTTGTGTTGATCAATTATGTATGTATTGTTGGGGATAGAATTTTAATGCTTGTGGATCATGTATCCTTCGTTTGGCCTGAATCACGGATCCCCAGGACATGGTGCAGGAAGACTAAGGATCACGGATCCTCACTGTTATTCTAATAAACTAACAATTGTTTCCAATATCCTTTGGCCTTGTTTTGCAGGTGCATTTCGAAGAGGACCTATTCTAACCGAGAATCAAGGGGAATATGCTCTTATTTCCGGCACGTGCATTTCGAAGAGGACCTATTATAATCGAGAATCAAGGGGAATATGCTCTTATTTCCGGCACGTGCATGGGTCAATTACCGTTGATGGTGAATGTGGGTGCATGGCAAGAATTTTGGATAGTTAGTTAGGCTAGATTAGTTGAATATTATAGTGGGGTATTTGTTTTGGTCAAAAATCACACAAGGATAATGCAACCAAATCTGATTTTGTGAGGTATGATGCTTGGTTAATTGTATGAACGACAAGTATATGAAATCAACGATGAACACCGAGATTTATACGAGGAAAAAGCCCTTGATCTTTAGAAGATCTCCGGCATAAAAAACCTCGGGTGATGGAAACTACCGATCACCAAATATATTGCAAAAACAGCAGTGATCCTTGTACAACTTCGGAAGAAAACAAGCTCAATACAATGAATTTCTAGTGAAAGTGTGTGTGTTTTTGCTAAGTGTTTGCAGAGAATTCGAGTGTTGTGTGTTGTTTTTGTGGTGTGTACGAGTTGTGCCTCTAATGAGCTCATTTTCCCCTTAAAAGATAAGAAAAAAAAATCAAGTAACTAACTTCCCGAAAAAGGTGGAAGTCACCCATGACCACCACTAACGGTTATTTCTTCATTATGCACGTGCCTAGGAAGCATATTCCACGAGATTCCCGCAAAAAAGTAGTCCACTACGTCCATTATCTGCATTTACACATTAAAAACGTGACAATTGTAAGTTCTGTTAAGGATCCTGGATCCTCAGACGCGTGATCCTCAGACTCGTGATCCTCAGACCCGTGATCCTTAGACTCGTGATCCTCAGACTATCTGCATCATCCATTAAGGATCCGTGATCCATGCCCAATCTCAGGATAGATGTTCCTTAGCATAAAATTCATGCCCTAACAATTGCCCCCAATATGGCAGTTGTGATAAGGATTCACAGCTGTCATATTTCCGTTAGTAGTGGATTAGCCGTTGCTGCTGCTAACTAGTTGTTACACTGCATGTCGTCACTGATAAGACCTGCTATAATCATCATTGCAGAATATAGAGTTAGAGATAACTCCTCAAGTGCCTTTACAGATCAGAAGATCCTTCCGTTCGTGGAGAATGAATCCTTCTACACAGTTTGCTATTAACCTTCCTGCACTTTAATTTCTGCATAGACACTTTAACTGTTAGATAGCCTTATCCGGCCTGGGTGGATGGTCCACGGTTTTGCTGGTGAAATCCAGGCCAGATGATTTGATACATAATGTGTTAGGGGAGGATTTTCTAACAATTAGTGATCCTTACTTGTTATCCTAATAAATGATCCTTACTTCTGTGACAGATAGTGATCATCAGAAGAGCTTTAGGATCAGGATCATGGATCACCTTAAGGATCCTCATACTAACGATTGTTTGTTTGTGTTTCGTATTATTTTTTCAGGAGTAACAAGCTTGACTTGGTCTTGGCAACGTTACTATGGAATATTCCACGGGTATTTCGCACACGTTTGACTGGAAATGGACGTTGTGGAGAACGTGGGGGCATGGCACAAAATTCGGATAGTTTGTTAGCATAGTTAACTTCTATTTTTAAAGGGGTGACGAGCTAGTAATTAGAACACTTAGCCATTTTCAGCTACACACACTCTCGTACAATCGCACTCTTGAAGTTTTCGGCAAACACTTAACAGTTTTCACTCACTTTTACACATTTCACCATAGTGATCCTTGTACCTAGCTCGTTACTATCCGAAGTTGTAAACATTTACTGATTTATTTGAGCTTGGTGATCGGTAGTTTCCATCACCCGGGGTTTTTTGTGCCGGAGATCAACTCTTGATCAAGGGCTTTTTCCCCGTATAAATCCTTGTGTTGTTTGTGCAATTTACATTGAAGTGATCCTTATCATTGTTCTTCATTTCAAGCATCATTCCCCGTAACTAAGAGTTTGGTTGCATTATCCTCATCAGATTTTTTGACCAAAACAGTTTGGCGCCCACCGTGGGGCAATTGGTGCTTCATTCCTAAGAAGTTTTTCTGTTGGCGATCATTCCGGTTCATTGCATACAAATACATGGCTTCATCATTGAAGAATACCTCTACTGCAATGTCTGCGGTCAATTCATCTCAGGGCATTCCACCTTTGCCTCCACCACCTTCTGGACCTCAGAAAAATGCCGAGAAGAAACCGACTCCCATTTTCTCAAAACCTCCAACTTCTTCTGCTTCTTATACTCCTACTACTAGTGACTTGTTTACTCTGATTTTGCAGATGAAGGAGCATATCCAGCAGCAGGACAAGACCAATGAAAAGATCCTTAGAGAAATTGGAGACATCAAGAAACAAAAGAGATCGGCAGAGGATCATTCCCCACTAATGCCCAGATCTTTGAATTTTGATACTCCGGTTATAACTTCTCAGCCTTCAGCGGTTCCAGATGTTCAATATGTTGGAGGACCAAAAGGAGTGCATTACGGCTCATCAGCAATGACTCAGGCTTCAGGGTTACACTTTCAGCCAGCAGGATCCTATCCTCAGCATATGGGATCCTTCATGAATTCAGGAGGATACTCAGGAGCGCAGCAGATTCAAGGATCTTCCTTTGTTCCAGGATCATCCCAGGTTCAAGGATCCTCCTTTGTTCCAGGATCATCCCAGGTTCAAGGATCCTCCTTTGTTCCAGGATCGTCCCAGTTTCAGGGATCCTTCCAGATGCCAGGATCCTTGAGGAATTTGCAAACAGGAAGTTCAGATGTCCATCAGGGAGATTTTATTCCGATGCAGACCATTGCTTCTACTGGTCCTTCGATCATTCCAGAGCCCCAACAATATGGATTAACATCCATTCTTCCTAATTTGAATCCAATGGGAGGTAACACTTTTAATAATTCTTATACTACTAACCATGGCCTTATGTAGGATCCAGGTATCAATCACGCCATGGCCAGAGAGTTACAAAAGTTGAAGGATATGATATCAAGTGTTCCAGGAGTGGTTAAACCTATCCCAGAGATTGCAGATGGGAGCCACAAGATATCTCGTTTTGCACCACCAATCTGTGATGCTGAGATACCCAAGAGGTTCCATGTGCCAACCATGAAGCTGTATGATGGTTCGACGGATCCTGAAGAACACATAGCACAATACAGGGAGAGGATGGAGATCAATCCAATCCTAGAAAGGTTAAAGGAAGCATGCCTGTGCAAGGGATTCGGATCCACTCTTACTGGATCAGCTCTCAAATGGCTGCTAAGTCTTCCCCCTTACTCTATTACCTCATTTGCTAATCTAGTTAACCTATTTAATAACCAATTTTCTTGTAGTAGGAAATTTGAACGTTTAACTAGTGATCTATATAGGATAACCCAGGGTCATAATGAATCATTAAGGGATTATATCACTAAATTTAGTAAAGAATCCTTAGACATTCCCAACTTGGATATAGCCACGGCTGTTGAGGCCTTCAAAATGGGATTTCTTAGGGATTCATTGTTCTATGATGATCTTGTTATGACACCATGCAGGAACCTAGATGAGGTAAGAACCCGGGCACTCAGGTTTATCCGGCTAGAGGACGATAAGAGGATCCAGGAAAGATTAGCAGGATCCTCAAAACAAGAGAAGCAAGGATCCTCGTTCAGGAACAACAAGTTCAGATCTTATAATAAATCCGATAACCAGAATGTGCATGCTTTTGAACAAGAAGAGGACGATGAGGATTATCCTCCAATCTCTGAATATTGTTTTTCTGTTGATAACAATGAACTAATCCTTGCGATGCAGAATCTAGGTGATAAAGCCAGATGGCCCGGAAAAAATGACAGACCAGCTGCAACCAAAGATAAATCAAAGTGGTGTGCATACCATGAAGATTTTGGGCATCTCACAGAAGAATGCATTGCACTAAGAAAGGAAATTGGATACTTGTTAAGCAAGGGGCATCTAAAAGAATTGTTGGGTAGAAAAAAGTCAAGGACTCAGGATCCTGAAAGGATCCCTGAGAAAGCTCCGGCCCCTCCAGCAGATGCACAAGTAATAAACTTTATTTCTGGAGGATCAGACATTTATGGCACATCCTTCTCAGCAGCTAAAAGGCATGCAAAGGAAACTAAAATGGATAATGGAGAAAGACCCGTTCGAACATCAAGTGTCTCCGAAGGAAAAGTCATAACCTTTGATGAGGATGATCGTGTTGATATCCAGGATCCTCATCACGATGGCTTAGTTATTACTCTTTTCATTTCTAACCATTTTGTCCGCAGGATCCTTATAGACGGAGGAAGCTCAGTAAACATTATCCAGCTTGATGTTCTAAAGAAGATGGGTATCCCTGAATCAGATATCATACCGAGATCCTCCGTGCTCGTGGGATTTAGTGGCGAAACTAAGAATACCCTGGGGGACATTAAGCTCCCAATATACATCGAAGGCCTACACTCTTATAAAAATTTTTGTGTTATTGACTGTTTATCTTGTTGTAATGTTATCCTTGGCAGGCCCTGGATACACGATATGAAGGCAGTCCCATCTACTTACCATTAATGTGTGAAGCTCCCTAGTCCTTGGGGAATAGTCAAGATTGATAGTGATCAGCAGGAGGCTAAGAATTGTTATACTTCATCGATGAAACCAGCCTCGAAGTCAAGGGAGCAATAGCAATCAAAGTATCCTCCAAGGGTTGTCTTGGAGGCAAGAGAGCAGGATGTGGTAGAAATCCTCATGGATCCTCATGATCCTGAATCCAAAATCTATATCGGATCAGGGATCCTTGGCAAAATGAAAGAAGACCTCGTATCCTTCCTCAAAAGGAGAAAGACTACCTTTGCATGGAAACACGAAGACATGACAGAATACCACCAATCCTGCTGATGGAAAATTGGCTCCAAAATGGGAAGGCCCTTATTTGATTGAAGCTGAAGCAGGAAAGGGGGCATATAGATTGCTAACCATGGAAGGTGATTTGCTACCAAGAGCTTGGAATGCTGTCCACTTGAAGAAATATTTCATGTGAGCAGGATCCTCATGACGCAGATGATCCTTACGTTAGGAGTATCCTTGAAGGATCCTTAAAGTATCGGTGATCCTTACTTTGGTAATGTCCTAATCTTGAACTATTTCATTTTCTTATTTTCTCATATAAGGATAAGGATCATGTATCCTTTATCCATCTCTCACGTGATTTTAAGTTTTGAAAGTTCAGGTATCCTTAGCAAAATGTTGGTTATCTGCAGAAGCAATCCGTTTCTTGGGTTTAACCCCAGTTATTTGGGCTTGACCCCAGTTCCGCCTGTAGCGCATGATGATCCTGGTATAGTTCAAGGCAGTGGGACCAGTACTCGCTTTAGGGGCTGATAATTCCATTGTACTGGCTATACCTAGGATCCTACGTATAATGGTAGACGTACCATACATCCGTTCCTAAGGTTTCTAATGTTTTCACGTTAGCTAAGGTTTTGACATTTTCATGTCACTAAGTTTGGATAGTCGCCAGTTAGGGCCATACTCCAGTTTACATATGATCCTTGGGCTTGTCCCCAGTTATCCTTGGGCTTGTCCCCAGTTGTCCTTGGGCTTGTCCCCAGTTGCTAACCCTTATCTTATATTGGCTTAGTCCCAAGTTATGCTCTATTTCAGGTCCTTGAAGATAAGCAACTAGGGATTCTTGATCCTTACTTCTCTCTAAGGTTTATCTTACAGTTATCCTGATTATGGTTAGGATCCTAACTTGGATCCTCAGGTATGATCCTTAACTATTTTTAATTCTATTCATTGTTTATTTGAATAACCCTTAAAATTTGACAACTAAACTTGTGATCCTTAAAATATATTACTTTTTGGGATTCTTCGACTATAGGATATTTGATCATGGATCATATCCTAAATATTTTCAATCTAACTTATTCAAAATTGCTTATTCAATAAGTGTACAATTGAGAATTAGAGAGACAAAAAGGATAACAATACAAGATAAGCGACAAAAGATTAAGGTTTTATTTATTAACAAAAGATTAACCCTTAAAAGGTTGTCAAAATTACCTACCCCGAGCATCTACCAGCAATACGTGGCCCGTCCGTTGGGGTAGGTAAAGGGTGTCCATGATAATAGGTTCAAAGTAGTGCAGGAATATAAAGGCGGCAGGATCACAATGGCTTCATCCCCCAAACAGAGGATCCCTCCACCATTTGCAATCCTACCTATTGTCCAAAGGATCATACATGATCCTTAATCCTAAAAACTATTGTTCAGTACAAACCATCAAATTGTTCAACAAAACAACCATCAAACTAAAAAATTGGGCTCCGGCTATGTCTAGAAATTTCCATCATCGCCCAATCAGGCAGCCTAAACCTTCGCTGCATCACCACCTCCGGCTCCACTTGCTTCACCACCTTCACCCTTGCCTCCAGCCTCGATCGCCAAAACCTCCTCAGCCTCTTCATCATCTTCAAGATCAGCCAACCTTGCTTTCCAGCCCTCAACATCCCAGCTGCTTCTGTCGAAGTTAGGATCTTGAGCTTCCTGGGCCATCTTTAGTTTTGTCTGATACATTGCTATGGCGGCAGAGACCTTGGCGTCTTCGGTGATCTCATGCTTCTCGTAGTCAGCATTAACCAGTACCTTGGCCGTCTCCTGTTTGGCATCCTGGAGTTCCTTCTGAAGATCAGCAATTTTGAGGTCCTTTAGCAATGCAACCTGCTGGAGGTCGGCAATCTTCCTATCCTGATCCTCAACGTGGCCGACATAGTCCTCAATCTCAGCGAATTTCTGCAAAGGGGATAAAAGCTAAGGTCAGGACCAAGTGATCCTCAAATCAGCAGGATATATCAGCAGGATATGTCAGCAGGATATACGAGCAGAGACAGTGATCCTTACATCGTTGAAGTACTCGAGGAATTGATGGCGGATCAGAGGCAGACCCTGCAGATCCTCAGCCTCGGAGGCCTTTCTCTTCTTGATTCCCTTTCCTTTGAGGGGTGCCTTGGGAACTGAAGCTGTCGGGCTGGTAGGAGCCTTTCTTTTGGAGGATCTGACGGTGGTGAGATCGGTGACATTGAACTTTGAAGCAGACTTGGTGGATTTTCCAGCACCTACACAACCAAAACAAGATAAGTATCTTTACTTCACTTATATTTCGCTATTTATTTAAATTTTTAAACAAAGATACTTACTTGACATCGTGACAGAGCCTGAGGATACCTCCTGAGGATCCTGGGTGGTTGTCTTGAAAGATCTTGTTTCAGGGTCAAGTCTCTTGAAAGCGGTGAGTCTCTCTTTGGCAGCAGGAGACAGTCTGAGGTGTGAGACGGTGATAGCTGCATAACAAGAAAGCAAAAGTATATAAGTGATCCTTATATCAAGAGAAAGTTCTCTGGTGATCCTTCTCAGGATCCTCCACCCTACCATGGGTAGCCCATTTCTTGGGTAGATCCTTCCCGTCAGCGATAGAATCTCTCTTGACGAAAAAGAAACGCCGCTTCCAGTTAGCATCATTTTTAGTAACATTAGAAATGGGATGCTCTTCGCCGGGTTTTCGCTTGAACAAATAACGATGAGAACCAAAGGTAGTAAGATCATACAGCTCTCCCAGCTCTGACATTCCTAGGTCTATCCTTTCTTGCTCGATGATCCTTTCAAGGTTATACAAAACCCTCCATATCATCGGCATGGCTTGGATATAAGAGATGCCGATTAGGGAAAAGAAAGATTGGGTGAAGGCTGGAAAGGGATATGTATAGCCTATGGTGAACGAAGTGACAGGAAAAGCAACCCAGCTGTCGGAAATATGATCACTCAGGGCATTGGGATCAAAAGACTTAAACTCGGTGTTCCCCGGGAAACAGTGGCGGATCCTATCAATCTGCGGATCGGTGAAACAGCAGCGTTCTTTTATGGAATCTTCGATGATCCCCTGGCTCTTCAGTGGGCTGTTTTTCGGGTGATCCTTAGCTGGGGAGTTCCGGAGCAACATTTTTGACAGAATGATGGAAAGAGACGGAAAACAGAGCAAAAGAAGGAAGAAGACGAAGAGAGAATACTTGTTTATCTTCGGATGCAGTTATAAAGGGAGTATCTCTGAAATTTAAATGCAAACGATCCTATCTATATCTCCTATTTATAATCATGATTGTGCAGGGTTGTCACTTCTGTGACGTCATAGTTGCAACGGATAGTTCTACATCAACGGCTATATTTACGATAGTTAGTTGCGGATAAGATCAAGAAAATATAATTCGTTCATTTTACATATTACTCCTTATATTTTGGGGGCAATTGTTAGGGGAGGATTTTCTAACAATTAGTGATCCTTACTTGTTATCCTAATAAATGATCCTTACTTCTGTGACAGATAGTGATCCTCAGAAGAGCTTCAGGATCAGGATCATGGATCACCTTAAGGATCCTCATACTAACGATTGTTTGTTTGTGTTTCGTATTATTTTTCAGGAGTAACAAGCTTGACTTGGTCTTGGCAACGTTACTATGGAATATTCCACGGGTATTTCGCACACGTTTGACTGGAAATGGACGTTGTGGAGAACGTGGGGGGCATGGCACAAAAGTCGGATAGTTTGTTAGCATAGTTAACTTCTATTTTTAAAGGGGTGACGAGCTAGTAATTAGAACACTTAGCCATTTTCAGCTACACACACTCTCGTACAATCGCACTCTTGAAGTTTTCGGCAAACACTTAACAGTTTTCACTCACTTTTACACATTTCACCATAGTGATCCTTGTACCTAGCTCGTTACTATCCGAAGTTGTAAACATTTACTGATTTATTTGAGCTTGGTGATCGGTAGTTTCCATCACCCGGGGTTTTTTGTGTCGGAGATCAACTCTTGATCAAGGGCTTTTTCCCCGTATAAATCCTTGTGTTGTTTGTGCAATTTACATTGAAGTGATCCTTATCATTGTTCTTCATTTCAAGCATCATTCCCCGTAACTAAGAGTTTGGTTGCATTATCCTCATCAGATTTTTTGACCAAAACATAATGAATGGGTAATAACATTAAACATTTTTAGCTACAACTGTTGTTGTTTCTTTCCTCTTTATTTTTCATGTATGCTTTCTATTTTCAAAGATATCATCGCCAAACAACTGGAAAGTTATTGGAAATCTGATGATAATGTTAAACTTTTAACAGAAAACTTGAAGTGTTCGAACAAATGTGGATCCATGATCCTTAACCAAAAAGGATATGAGACAACTTACAGCTTAGAAAAAAGTTAGAATATAACATACCAGAGAATCCAAGTTAGGATTCTATATCCTAGTAAATTATTGCTGAATAAGCAAACTATGAAAAGTAAAGCTTCTAGGATCAAGAATCCTTATCGTCAGAACTTGTATAACTTTAGACAGTAGTTTCTAGGGTGAAGGATCATGGATCCTTGAACAATAGGCAGGATAATGGGTGGTGGATGGATCCTCTGTTTGGGGGATGAAGCCACTCGTTATCCTCCCGTCTTTTATTTCCTGCATGCTATGACCGCACAAACAATGGACACCTGTTGCCAACCCATGTGGACGGGCCACGTTTTGCTGGTAAAAACGTGGGTTGGCAATTTTGACAACCTTAAAAGGTTTAATGTTTTGTGAATAAAATAACTTTAACTTTTGGCTATCTCCCGTGTTGCTATCCCTATGTATCCTTTAGTTTTCAATTGTTGTGATATACATTTGTTTGAATAAGAAAAGTTAAACAAATTAAGTTTAAGAATTTTAGGATATGATCCAGGATCAAATATCTTACAGTCGAAAAGTTCCGAAAAGTAGTATATTTTAAGGATCATAAGTTCAGTTGTCAAAGTATAAGGGTTATTCAAATGAATAATGAATAAGATCAAAATAGTTAAGGATCATACCTGAGAATCCAAGTTAGGATCCTAACCCTTAATATTATAATCAGGATAACCATAAGACAAACCTTAGGAGAAGGTAAGGATCAAGGATCCTTAGTCGTTTGTCTCCAAAAACCTGAAATAGGATACAACTTGGGACTAAGCCAATATAAGACAAGAGTTAGTAACTGGGGACAAGCCCAACAAACTGGGGACAAGCCCAAATAAACGGATGTAAACTGGGGTCAAGCCCATATAAACGGATGTAAACTGGGGTCAAGCCCAAATAAACGGATGTAAACTGGGGTCAAGCCCATATAACTTGTGTAAACTGGAGTATGGCCCTCACTGGCGACTATCCAAACTTGAGCGACATGAAAATGCCGAAACCTTAGCTAACGTGAAAACGTTAGAAACCTTAGGAACGGATGTATGGTACGTCTACCATTATACGTAGGATCCTGGGTACAGCCAGTACAATGAAATTGTCAGCCCCTAAAACGAGTACTGGTCGCACCGCCTTGAACTGCACCAGGATCATCGTGCGCTACTGGCGAAACTGGGGACATGCCCAAACTGGGGACAAGCCCATAAACTTTGGAGAGTTGGCCAACCACTTTGATCTTCTGTAAAATGATAACAACTCTGCAAAAGCTTAAACTTTGTGAAAATAGATGTTAACTGATTAACATCTTTAACTTATGATAAGTAATAAGAATAGAATGAATGAAAATGAAAGTAATGTGTTACCAAATGTAGAATCATATATCCTTTGAGGATCCTGGATTCTCAATCAGAATACTGGTATCGCGGAGGATCCCTGATCCTTCTTACTTAAAGTATTTTTGAGATGAATAGCATTCCAAGATCTTGGTAGGAGATCACCATCCTTTGTTAACAAACGATATATGCCCCCTTTCCTGATATTCTTATTGTATGCTCCAGCTATTCTTTGTTGACAGCTAGCCAATCTTATCCTTGCCAAATCCCTGAGTTCTTCTATAGTATCCGGGTCTTGAACCAAGTTTTCAGCATTTCCTTCAGGATCACGGATACTTGTTCTTGCAGTTGGAACCACCATCTCTATAGGAATCACTGATTCTGCCCCAAACACCAAAGAAAATGGAGTTTGACCAGTAACATTCTTGGGAGTTGTCCTATCAGCCCATAACACATAAGGTAGTTCTTCTGCCCATTTCCCTTTCTTGGATCCAAGTTTCTTTTTCAAGTTGTTGATGATGATCTTGTTGGATGATTCTGCCTGACCATTAGCTTGTGGGTGGACTGGTGTTGATGTTATGTTGGTTGGTGTAGAACATTACTGTGTCTTTGACAAGGATCACATTTCTTGGTATAATCCACAGCATCGTTCTTCATTGTAGGCCAATAGTATCCTGCTCTAAGGATCCTTGAGAACAGTGCTCTGCCCCCAGTGTGGTTTCCACAATCTCCTTCATGAAAATCCTTTAGGACTTCTTGAATTTCAGGATCCTCAATGCACCTTAGATATGGACCTTGAGTTTGAAAGCTCTTGGATTTCCTCCTGTAGGAATCTCTCCATGTTGTATATATCTCAGGATCGGAAGGATCCAGGATCCTGAATTCGACTGTACAGGATCACCAGGTATGATTGCAGAATCCTCCACTATCTCTATGGCTACGTGATCCTCAATTGCAGGAGTTAAAACATGGGTGATGAGTATTTTTCACATCTTCTGGCATCTTTAGGAATGATCCAAGGTTAATTAAAGCGTCTGCTTCTGCATTCTCTTCTCTGGATACATGTGTTATACTGAAAAAAGCAAAAGAATATGCCAATTTCTTGACTATTTCTAAGTACTCGATTAGTATTTCACCTTTAATAGCATAAGAACCATTAAAGCAGTTAGTAATTAATAGGGAATCTACGAATACTTGAAGATACCTGATCCTCATATTGTTAGCTAATTGCAAACCTGCTATCAAGGCCTCATGCTCTGCCTCATTATTAGTGGTTTGGAATTCACATGCAATAGAGTGGGGTATAATGTCCCCCTGTGGCGATTTTAGTAGTGTGCTCTGTCTAGTTCCTTTAACATCTGAAGCTCCATCCGTGAAGAGTGTCTAAGGATCCTTGGTCTTCTTAAGTTGTTGAACTTCTAATTCAGCTTCCCTTTGTAGATCACTACTGAAATCAGCCACAAAGTCAGCTAAAGCTTGGGACTTGATGGCAGTCCTGAGTTCATACTTAATGTCATATGCAATAAGCTTGATTGCCCACTTTGCCATTCTACCTGACATTTGAAGTTTCCTGAGAACATTCTTGATAGGAAGGTTAGTTTTCACAATAATGGTGTGAGTTTTGAAATAATGTCTATGTTTAGCGGAAGCCATAATTAAATCAAGAATTAATTTCTCTAAAAGAGAATACCTGGCCTCAGCGTCAAGTAGAATTTTACTTACATAGTATACCGGATGTTGAGAGCCTTCATGATCCTTAACTAGGATCGCACTTACTGCTTTAGCTGAAACAACTAAGTATAAGGATAATGACTCTCCATTTTCTTGTTTCATCAGGGCTGGTGCCGAGGATAGATAATCCTTAAGAACCTGCCTTGAGCAATTTGTTTACCTATTCTTGGATAATGTCATTTCTTTCGAGTGCAAACTTTCTCCTTTTTTTTTTTTTGGTGTATTGGCTTGAAAGACCTGTCAATATAAATCCTGCTCAATGCTATCCAGGATCCCAGATTCTATAAAAATTTTGGATTCAGGATCCTCTGGGTTCAACAGAATATCCTTGACGTCTTGCTCTCTTGCCTCCATGACGTCTTGCTCCTTGGAGGCTGGCTTCATTGAAGAAGTGTAACAGTTCTTTGCCTCCTGCTGATCACTTTCTATCTTCACCATATCTCATAGAGTTGGGAGCTTGACACATTGATGATATGTTGAGGGGGACTGCCTTCATATCGTGTATCCATGGCATCGTCGTGATGAGGATCCTGACCACACACTTATCCTCATCATATGATATCACTTTCAGCTGGGTAAGGATGGAGGTCCGAATAGGTCTGCCCCCATTCTCCATCTTTCTTTCCTTTGCATGTCTCTTAGTTGCTGAGAACCTCCGGAGATGAAATGGATGATTTGAGCATCAGCTGGTGGAGGAGGAGCTTTTTCAGGAACTTTCTCAGGATCCTCGATCCTTGACTTTTTCCTTCCAAGCAATTCCTTCAAGTATCCTTTGCTCAAAAGATAACCTATCTCCTTCCTTAATACTATGCACTCATCCGTGAGATGACCAGAATCCCCATGGTAAGCACACCATTTCGATTCGTCTTTGGTGATAGGCGGTTTGTCATTCTTCCTTGGCCACCTAACCTTGTCACCTAAACTCTGCATAGAAAGGATTAGTTCATTATTATCAGCAGAAAAACAATATTCAGAAATAGGAGGATAATCCTCATCATCTTCCTCTTGTTCCACAGCATGCACATTCTGGTTGTCATGCTTGGAGTATTGCTTGGATCAGTTATCCTTGAGATAGGATCCTTATTTGTCTTGCTTTGAGGATCCTGACAATCTCTCCTGGATCCTTTTGTTATCCTCTAAACGGATGAACCTAAGGGCCATGTTCCTTACTTCATCTAGGTTCCTGCAAGGTGTCATAACAAGATCATCATAGAATAATGAATCCCTAAGTAAACCCATTTTAAAGGCCTCTACAGCCGTAGCAATATCTAAGTTAGGGATTTCTAAGGATTCTCTACTGAATTTAATTATGTAATCTCTAAGTGATTCATTATGACCTTAGGTTACCCTATATAGATCACTAGTTAATTGCTCAAATTTTCTACTACAAGAAAACTGATTATTAAATAGGTTAACTAGATTAGCAAATGAGGTAATAGAGTAAGGGGGAAGACTTAGCAGCCATTTGAGAGCTGATCCTATCAGTGTGGATCTGAAACCCTTGCAAAGACATGCTTCCTTTAGCCTCTCAGGAATAGGATTGATCTCCATTCTTTCCCTTGTGACTTCCATCTGGAATTTCAGGAATGGGCTTAACTACTCCTGGAACGCTGGATATCATATCTTTGAGTTTCTGCAATTCCTTAGCCATAGCTTGGTTGATACCTGTATCCTGCACGAAGCCATGGTTAGCATTGCAGAAATTATTCAAAGTGTTACCTCCTGAAGGATTCATGTTTGGAATTCCAGGCGTGAATCCATGTTGACGGGATTCCGGCATAACCGAGGGACTAGAGGAAGCAATGGTCTGCATTGGTATGAAGTCTCCTAGATGAACATCTGAACTTCCGAGTTGCACACTCCTTAAGTATCCTTGATCCTGGAAGATGTTGGATCCTTGAAGTGTTGTGAATGAAGGTCTTGGAGGATAATCCACGGATCCGGAAACCTGAGATGAGGATCCTTGAACCTGGAAGGAGGATCCTTGAACCTGAGAGGATCCTTGAACCTGAGAGGATCCTTGAACCTGAGAGGATCCTTGAACCTGAGGGGATCCTTGAACCTGAGAGGATCCTTGAACCTGAGAGGATCCTTGAACCTGAGAGGATCCTTGAATCTGAGAGGATCCTTGAACCTGAGGGGATCCTTGAACCTGAGAGGATCCTTGAACCTGAGAGGATCCTTGAACCTGAGAGGATCCTTAAACCTGAGAGGATCCTTGAACCTGAGAGGATCCTTGAACCTGAGGGGATCCTTGAACCTGAGAGGATCCTTAAACCTGAGAGGATCCTTGAACCTAAGAGGATCCTTGAATTGGCTGCGTCCCCATGCATTCTCCTAAACTGGTGAAGAATCCCTGATGCTGAAATGAGGATCCTGAAGGCTGGAAAGAGGATCCTTGAGCCTGAGACATTGCCGATGATCCAGAACGCATTCCTGTTGATCCACCTTGGTATTGGACATCTGGAGCTGCAAAGTGCCGGGAAGTTATGACCGGAGTGTCGAAATTCAGCGACCTCAGCATCAAAGGGGAGTGATCCTCTGCTGATTTTATTAATTTCGCGAAGGATCCTGCCATTAGTTTGGTCCTGTTGTTGCATGTATCCTCTCATCTGCAAAATCAAAGCATAAAAACCACTGTTACTAAGTGTAGAGGAAAAAACAACAGTTGGTTTTGTGAAAACGGGGGTTGTCTTCTTCGGAGCATTGTCAGCATTCTTCTGGAATGCAAGGGGGAGAGGATGCAGAGGCGGAATGCCCTTTGAAGAAGTGACCGCCGACATAGAACTTGGAGTGTTCTTCGCTGGAGAAGTCATGTGGTTGAAGGTAATGAACCGAAATGATCAAAATGAACAAAATTTCTCAGAATTGAAGCACCAATTGCCCCACGGTGGGCGCCAAACTGTTTTGGTCAAAAATCACACAAGGATAATGCAACCAAATCTGATTTTGTGAGGTATGATGCTTGGTTAATTGTATGAACGACAAGTATATGAAATCAACGATGAACACCGAGATTTATACGAGGAAAAAGCCCTTGATCTTTAGAAGATCTCCGGCATAAAAAACCTCGGGTGATGGAAACTACCGATCACCAAATATATTGCAAAAACAGCAGTGATCCTTGTACAACTTCGGAAGAAAACAAGCTCAATACAATGAATTTCTAGTGAAAGTGTGTGTTTTTTGCTAAGTGTTTGCAGAGAATTCGAGTGTTGTGTGTTGTTTTTGTGGTGTGTACGAGTTGTGCCTCTAATGAGCTCATTTTCCCCTTAAAAGATAAGAAAAAATCAAGTAACTAACTTCCCGAAAAAGGTGGAAGTCACCCATGACCACTACTAACGGTTATTTCTTCATTATGCACGTGCCTAGGAAGCATATTCCACGAGATTCCCGCAAAGAAGTAGTCCACTACGTCCATTATCTGCATTTACACATTAAAAACGTGACAATTGTAAGTTCTGTTAAGGATCCTGGATCCTCAGACGCGTGATCCTCAGACTCGTGATCCTCAGACCCGTGATCCTTAGACTCGTGATCCTCAGACTATCTGCATCATCCATTAAGGATCCGTGATCCATGCCCAATCTCAGGATAGATGATCCTTAGCATAAAATTCATGCCCTAACAGTATTGAGCTTGAATAATCAGTAAGAACACGCACACTTACACTCTCGCAGACTCTCTCTCGAATACAACTCTCAAACACACTAGCAATCTCACTGTAACAAGCTCAATATTATCCAAAGTTGTAAACTTTTTTATTCAATATATTTGGTGATCGGTAGTTTCCATCACCCGAGGTTTTTTATGCCGGAGATCATTCATTGATCAAGGGCATTTTCCTCGTATAAATCCTTGTGTTCATTGTCAATTTCGTTTGATACTTGTTCATACATTTGATCAACACAACAATCACTTTACCTCACATTCAAAGTTTGGTTACATTATCCTTAATCAGATTTTTGACCAAAACAGTTTGGCGCCCACCGTGGGGCAATTGGTGCTTCATTTCTGAAAATTTTGTTCATTTCTGAAAATTTTGTTCATTTCATTCATTTCTGTGCATTACTATCAACCACATGGCTTCTCAGGGAAAAGCTACTTCGAGTTCTATGTCGGCGATTACTTCATCACATGGCATTCCACTGTTGCCTCCTCTCCCCCTACATTCCAGAAGAATGCTGAGAATGCTCCGAAGAAGACAACCCCCGTTTTCACAAAACCAACTGATGTTTCTTCCTCTACACCTACTAACAGTGATCTTTATTCTTTGATTTTGCAGATGAAAGGATACATGCAACAGCGGGATAAAACTAATGGAAGGATCTTTCGTGAAATTGATGAAATCAAGAAAAAGAAGAAATCAGCGGAGGATCACTCCCCCATTGATTCCCAGGTCGTTGGACTTTACTACTCCACCATCAACAATCCAGCATTCCAAAGCATCAATGTTCAGTATCAAGGATCATCAAGTTTGCAGTATGGATCACTAGCAGCGACGCAGCCTCAAGGATCCTACTTCCAACCTCAGGGATCCTCTTCTCAGCATCAAGGATCCTTCTCTAAATTAGGATGATACATAGGGACGCTTCCGACTCAAGGATCCTACTTTCATTATCAAGGATCCTCATCCCAGGTTCAAGGATCCTCATCACAGGTTCAAGGATCCATGGAATATCCTCCAAGGCCTTCAGCACTGATGTATCATGGATCCAACATCTTCAAGGATCAAGGATCCTTAGGGAGTCAACCACCCAGAAACTCTGAGTTTCACTTAGGAGACTTCATTCCCATGCAAACTATTGCTTCATCTGGTCCCACTCTTGCACCAGAGATGCCTTGTTTCGTATACACTTCTGGGATGCCAATTCCAAACGAATTAGGAGGTAACAATTTCAATACATCTTTTGGCACTAATCATGGTTTTATGCAGGAACCAGGGATCAATCAAGCTATGGCTAAGGAGTTACAAAAGCTCAACGATATGATATCCAGTGTTCCGGGAGTGGTTAAACCCATCCCCGAAATCCCGGACGGAAGTCATAGGGTGTCTCGCTTTGCACCACCCATATGTAATGCTGAGATACTAAAACGGTTCCAAACCCCCAATATGAAACTGTATGATGGTACCACTGATCCAGAGGAGCATGTGGCGCAATACAGGGAGAGAATGGAGATCAACCCCATTCCAGAAAGGTTAAAGGAAGCCTGTTTATGCAAGGGCTTCGGATCCACACTAACTGGATCAGCTTTAAAATGACTGCTAAGTCTTCCTCCTTACTCAATTACTTCATTTTCTTATTTATTTAACTTGTTTAATAATCAATTCTCATGTAGTAGAACATTTGAAAGGTTAACTAGTGACTTGTATAGGATCACCCAATGTCATAATGAACCATTAAGAGATTATATAACTAAATTTAGTAGAGAATCCTTAGAAATCCCTAACTTGGATATTGCCACTGCTGTTGAAGCTTTTAAAATGGGATTATTAAAAGATTCTCAATTCTATGATGATCTTGTTATGACACCTTGCTGGAATCTAGATGAAGTAAGGAACAGGGCCTTGAGTTTAATCTGTTTAGAGGATGACAAAAGGATCCAGGAAAGGTTGTCAGGATCCTCAAAACAAGATAAGCAAGGATCCTATTTCAAGAATAACCGATCCAAACCATACACTTAGCATGATAACCAAAATGTGCATGCTGTTGAATAAGAGGAAGATGATGAGGATTATCCTCCTATTTCTTAATATTGTTTTTCTGCTGATAACAGTGAACTAATCCTTGCTATGCAGAATTTAGGTGACAAGGCTAGGTGGCCAAGGAGTGACAAACCGGCTGCTACTAAAATAAATCGAAATGGTGTGCTTATCATGAGGATTTTGGTCATCTCACAGATGAGTGCATAGCATTAAGGAAGGAAATAGGTTATCTTTTGAGTAAAGGATACTTGAAGGAGCTGCTTGGGAGGAAAAAGTCAAGGATCCAGGATTCTGAAAAAGTTCCTGAAAAAGCTCCTCCTCCACCAGCTGATGCTCAAATCATTCACTTCATCTCCCGGGGTTCTGATATTTGTAGAACTTCATTCTCAGCAGCTAAGCGACATGCTAAGGAAACAAAGATGGAGAATGGGGAGAGACCTGTTCGAACTTCCATTCTTACCCAGCAGAAAGTGATATCCTTTGATGAGGATGACCGTGTACACATACAGGATCCTCATCACGATGGTTTAGTCATTACATTGTTTTTTTCTAACCATTTTATTCGCAGGATCCTCATTAATGAGGGAAGCTCGGTGAACATAATCCAGTTGGATGTCCTCAAAAGAATGAATATTCCTGAATCTGAGATTGTTCCAAGATCATCTGTACTCGTGAGATTTAGTGGAGAAACAAAAAAATACATTGGGGATATCAAACTTCCAATTTATATAGAGGGAGTAAGTTTTATTCAAAAATTCTGTGTTATAGATTGCTTATCTTGCTGTAATGTTATCCCTTGGCAGGCCATGGATACATGATATGAAAGCAGTTCCCTTAACATATCATCAATGTGTCAAGCTCCCAACCCCATGGGGTGTGGTAAAGATAGAGAGTGATCAGCAGGAAGTGAAGAACTGCTACACTTCCTCAATAAAGCCAACCTCTAAGCCGAGGGAAGCATAGCAATTAAAGTATCCTCCTAGGGACGTCATGGAGGCAAGAGAGCAAGACGTCAAAGTTATTCTGTTAGACCCAGAGGATCCTGGATCCAAAATTTTTATAGGATCCGGATCCTGGATAACATAGAGCAGGATTTGATATCCTTCTTAAAAAGAAGAAACTCTACCTTTGCTTGGAAACATGAAGACATGACAGGTATATCTACGGATGTTGTTACTCACAAACATGGTATTGACATGTCTTTCAAGCCAATACACCAAAAAAGGAGGAAATTTGCACCCGAAAGAAATGCCATTATCCAAGAAGAGGTAGACAAATTACTAAAGGAAGGTATGATCAGAGAGGTAAAGTATCCAAAATGGCTAGCCAATGTGGTAGTTGTTCAGAAAAAGAATGGAAAGTGGAGGGTATGCTTCGATTTTACTGATTTAAACAAAGCATGTCCCAAGGATCCTTTCCCTTTACCCCACATTGACTCCATGGTGGATGCTACGGCGGGTCATGAGTTGTTCACTTTTATGGATGCTTCATCTGGATTCCAACAAATTCAGATGGAACCATCTGACCAAGAGGACACAGCCTTCATGAATCCCACTGGTATATATTGCTATATTGTTATGCCCTTTGGTTTAAGAAACGACTGTGTCACATACCAAAGGTTGGTGAATATGATATTCAAGGAGCAGCTCGGACACACAACGGAAGTCTACATAGATGATATGGTGGTCAAATCCAAAAGAGCTGAGGATCACCTGAAGGATCTGGAAGAAGCATTTAACATCCTTGATAGATATAACATGAAGGTGAATCCTTCCAAATGTCTTTTTGGAGTTAAAGCTGGAAAATTCTTAGGATATATGGTGACCAAGAGAGGAATAAAGCCTTGAAGAGATTCATCTCAAAGTCCTCAGAAAAGTGCAAGGAGTTCTATGGCATTCTGAGGAAGAATAAAAAATTTGAATGGACTGAGAAACATGAGAATGCCCTTAGAGCCCTCAAGGATTACCTATCCTCTGCACTAGCTTTGATGAAACCAGAAAATGGAGAATTACTTTCCTTATACTTAGCTGTTTCAGCTAAGGCAGTAAGTGCGGTCCTAGTTAAGGATCATGAAGACTCTCAACATCCGGTATACTATGTAAGTAAAAGTCTACTTGATGTTGAGGCCAGGTATTCTCATTTAGAGAAACTTATTCTTGCTTTAATTATGGCTTCTACTAAACTCAAGCATTATTTTGAAACTCACCCTATTATTGTCAAAACTAATTTTCCTATTAAGAATGTCTTCAGGAAACCTGAAATGTCAGTAACGATGGAAAAGTGGGCAGTCAAACTTAGTGCATACGACATCAAGTATGAACCTAGGACTGCCATCAAGTCCCAAGCCTTAGCTGACTTTGTGGCTGATTTCAATAGTGATCTACAAAGGGAAGCTGAGTTGGAAGTTCAACAACTTGAGGAGACCAAGGATCCTTGGACACTCTTCATAGATGGGGCTTCAAATTTCAAAGGAACTGGACTAGGCTTACTACTAAAATCGCCACAGGGGGACATTATACCCCAATCAATTGCTTGTGAATTCAAACCACCAATAATGAGGCAGAGTATGAGGCCTTGATAGCAGGTTTGCAATTAGCCAAGCAAATGAGGATCAGGTATCTTAAAGTGTATTGGTGTGTGTAAAATGCAACATATAAATTACATCAAATGAGGCATAAAACTAACCCTTTTTTAGTACTAATGTTGGAAAAAGTGTGCTTTTGTCTTCCTTTTGTATTTTCAGGACCAAATGAGCTTAAATGAACAAAAGGAACAAATATGCAGCAAAAACTAACATAAATAAAAAGAAAAGGAATAAACGTGGCATGCCCGACCCCTCGACAACATCTTCCCAAGCAAAAACAAGAAACAGAAGGCTGACCACGGCCCCGTGCCTAGCGGACACGGGGGCGTGGCCAGGTGTCTGCAGAAAATGACAAAGTTGTAGAAGCTTCTATTCCCAGCACGGGGGCGTGCCCAGCTCATCACAGGGCGTGGTCAACGCTAAGATTCGGAGAATCTTGCAAATATTGATAGTACAGATACGCTTCTGCACACGGGGCCGTGCCAAGCGAACACAGGGGCGTGTGGAGCCTAATACATACAATTGTAATTAATGAAAAAAGAGAAAGATGATGGCCACGGGGCCGTGTCCAGCGGACACGGGGCCGTGTCCGGGCTTCTATTCAGGCTATAAATAGGGGTGCTTGGTTCACTTCAAAGACATCCCTTGGCAAACCACCTCTCTCCCATTTCACCACCACTCCACCACCACTACAACACCCACATCCACCACCATCATCCATCATCCACCTTAGAGTGTGTATAGTAGTCTCGGGATCCAAGATTGATAGTAAGAGTTCTTGTCAATCAAAGGCCATGTTTAGCTAAGTCTCTTACATCACTTGGTGAAGACAAGCATTTAATGTAGTACTTCTTTTCGCACTTTTTATTTGGTTTTGTTTAATGACTTTAATAACTAGTTTCTTATGTTTACGGTGAAACTTCTTTATCATTTGTCTGTGGTGTCTTGACATTACTTTACTGTCTATATAAAGTAAAAGATTTTCACCATTCATGTCACTACGGTCTATATAGAGATATGTTGGCTACCTGGTCGGGGGTTAAGGGAATGGTTTGGTAAGGTTCTTGTCTTGTTCAGTGTATAGATCCTGCAAGGACCTGGATCAAGCTTACTATGACCTCCTTCAATACCCACTGGTATTGGATGGCGGGGGTGCGAATGGCTTGATCCCCTCATATGTAAACTACTATTAATACATTAACCCGGCTACTTAGGATTGTATCCCTGCTGACTCAAACCACTTAGCTGAGGGTAACGTCGCCTTCAAAAGAGGGGCCTACCACTTTACGCATTAATAACTTAATTAATTATCTTTCAATATTCCAACCTTTTGGGATTGTATCCTTGCTGACTCAAACCACTGGGTTAAGGGTAACGTCACCTTCAAAAAGGGGCCTGCTACTATAACTAAGATAATCTCCTAAAAAGTGCAAAAGTGTGGAAATCATCAAAGGTTACATTAAAGGCGAGTCAGGTCCAAGTGATTCATCTTGTCTATCTGTTTTATTTTATTTTTATTTTCAGCATTTTAGTTTTTATTTTTCATGTTTAAAACTTTTTCTAAAATTTTTGATTTGATTAGACGTTGAGGATAAACCGGTACTAAAAGCTCTTGTGTCCTTGGACGACCTCGGTATCTTACCAACGCTATACTACGCTCACGATGGGTGCACTTGCCCATATGTGTGTTTAGTGTTAGTAAAATATCGTGTTTTATAAATTTAGAACTTGACTAATGTGTAAAATGAGCTTAAAATATTAATAAAAATATATTACACTCGACACGCATCATGTATGTAGATTCCTTATTAATTACTAATCATTATAACGGTTCTTACACTGTCAAAGGTGAAAATCTAATCAAATACTTAGAGGTAGTCAGGAAACTGGCAGATTCCTTTGCTTTTTTCAGTTTAACACAGGTACCCATGGAAGAAAATGTAGAAGCTGATGCCTTAGCTAATATTGGATCATCGCTCAAGATACCAGAGGACGTGAAGATACCTATCATCCATGTTCTAACCCCTTCAATTGAGGATAACGTAGCCATGGAGATAGTGGAAGATTCTACAATTGTACCCAGTGATGGTGCTGAGTTAAGTTCAGGATCATGGATCCTTCTGATCCTGAGATATATTCAGAATGGAGAAATTCCTGTTGGAGAAAATCCTAGAGCCTTCAAGATTAAGGTATCTCAATTCACATTATTAAATAACATCTTATATAAAAGGTCACTTGCAGGTCCATATTTAAGATGCATTGAGGATCCAGAGATTCAAGAAGTCTTAAAGGATTTTCACAAAGGAGACTGTGGGAATCACACTGGGGGCAGAGCATTATTTTCAAGGATCATCAGAACAGGATATTATTGGCCCACAATGAAGGATGATGCTGTGGAATATGCGAAAAGATGTGATGCTTGCCAAAGACATAGTAATATTCTACATCAACCAGCAGAGCCTCTGCATCCTATATCCTATTCTTGGTCAATCATGAGATGGGGAATGCCGGAACGGACATAGTTGGCAAGCTTCCCAAGGCACCAGGAGGGAAAGTATTCATGTTAGCTGTTATGGGTGATTTTCTGCTCATATATCCTGACTGATATTCTGACTTTGTTTGTTTGTGACCAGGATGCTGGATCAGGATATTGGTAACATCATGATGCAATATCCTGGTAGTAACTAATTAACCACGTGCAGATTAAGAAGTGCAAGTCTCTAACGTTCAGCTGGACTTCTTCTCCTCAAGACTCGGGCAAATCAGTTGGATTATAGAGGTTGAAGCCGGAAGACATGGACTGCAACGTTCACTTGTGGAATATTCGCTGAATCCCGGAATAATACGATAATTAGTTAGTTTCTTTTACTATAAAAGGGATTGATCGGATCAGATTAGGAACATAATCTTTCGCACACTCTTTCTCTCTAGTTGCGAACAATCACTACTCACTTACACTTGTATTCGAATTACATTGTAACACTTAGTTGATCCGCATCATATCCTGCACTGTATCCTGACATTTGAAGTAATAAGAAGATCAAGGCAGCTGCGATTGTCAGCTCCCGAGGTTTTATGCCGGCGATCTAGATTGATCAAGGGCTTTCCTCATATATCCTGTGTCACCCTTTACACTTTTGCTCATTGTTTGATCATAGATACAGCTCAATATCCTGATCCGTATCCCGAAAACTGTTTTTGCAAACAACTTAATTAGCATATTTTACACACATTTTTTCAGCACACTACCTCACTTAACTAATTTTATCACTTAATTGCTTCGGTAATTTTTGACCAAAACAATTTGGCACCCACCATGGGGCAAGTGGTGCTATTTCTACTAAAAGATTTTGCAAAATCATTACTTGGTTTTCTATTTTCAAAAATTTTTGCTACACTATTTTCAATGGCCTCGAGATCAAACATGAGCTCTTCCACCGTGTCTGCTACAACCTCTGCAACAATTGGTTCGGTGCTTCCACCACCTCCTCCGAGAACGCAAGCCTCTTCATAAGGAACTGAAATTCATGTGGCTCGGGATGTTATCCCCATTCGCAATATCCAGGGATCTGGTCCTGTTTTGGCTTCTAATGAAGAAATTCTGAATTTGTTTGGTAGAGATGAGGCAGCAGCAGGAAACTAATCAGATGCTGATGAGAGAGATACAACTCTTGAAATCCGACTCAAGCAGGCCTGCTGAAGATACTGTCACTCCCTTGCAACCCAGGGCTTTGGACTTCAGTTCTGCAGTTTATACTGAGGATAACCGGGGGAATATTGTACCTAGCCATTCCCATAATCATACTCCTGAGATACCCTCTTCAGTCAGAGTGTCAACTGTGAGAAGCTCAGGATATGCTTCGGGATATCTCCAGAAACCTCAGACTGGTAATGTATATAATAATAATAATACTGTTGCTACTAACGGTGTTGGATCTTTACTGGATACAGGTGTGACATCAGCATTTTCTAGGGAGCTTCAGAAATTAAAAGACATAATATCCAGTGTACATGGGGTGGTCCAGCCAATTCCAGAAGTGTCCCAGGACAGCCACAGGATATCCTGGTTTGCATATCCTATTTGTGATGCTGAAATCCCAAAAAGATTTCAAACCCCCAACATGAAGCTCTATGACGGAACTACGGATCCTGAAGAGCATATTGCTCAGTATAGGGAAAGGATAGAAATTAACCCAATCCCTCCGGATCTCAAGGAAGCATGCCTCAGCAAGGGTTTTGGTTCTACCTTAACAGGATCAGCCTTAAAATGGCTCTTGAACGTTCCTCCTCACTCAATTACTTCATTTTTTCATTTAGTTAATTTATTTAATAGTCAATTTTCTTGCAGCCGGAGTTTTGAGAAACTAACCAGTGATCTTTACAGGATAACTCAAGGACCTCAGGAATCCTTGAGGGATTATGTGAACAAATTTAGCCGGGAATTCTTAGATATCCCGCATCTTGATGTTGCAACAGCTGTGCAAGCTTTCAAGATGGGGTTGCAAAAGGATTCTCAATTCTACCAGGATCTTGTAATGAATCCCTACAGGAATCTGGATGAAGCTCGTAATAGGGCTTTAAGATATATTCGCTTGGAAGATGACAAAAAGATGCAAGAAAGGATGAATTCGTCAACAACCTATGAGTCGACCAACAGGAAATCAGAATCCTCGTATAAACCATATCGCTCTAAGCCATATGGCAGAAATGATAACAAAAAAGTGAATGCTGTTGAAGACGAGGATCCTGAGGAGTATCCTGAGTTGTCTGAATATTGTTTTTCTGTTAATATACCTGAACTAATGTATGCTATGCAGGGTTTAGGAGACAAGGCAAGATGGCCCCGGAAGAATCAACAGAAAGCTGATTGGAAGGATAAGTCCAAATGGTGCGCCTTCCACGAGGATTTCGGACATGTTACTGAGGATTGCATTGCTCTAAGGAAAGAAATAAGCTATCTTTTGAGCAAGGGATATCTGAAGGATCTCCTGGGAAGAAATAAGAATAAAGGTCAGGATCCTAAGAAGGATCCTGAACGAGCGGCATCACCTCATGCGGATGCCAAAATAATTAACTTTATTTCAGGAGGATCCGACATCTGCGGCACATCATATTCTGCAGCGAAAAGACACGCGAAGGAAGCCAAAGTAGAGAGGGGAGATAAGCCAACCAGGATGTCAACCCTCACGACGGACAAAGTGATCACGTTCGATAACGATGACAGGGATACTGTCCAGGATCCTCATCATGACGCTTTAGAAATAACGTTATATGTTGCTAACCATTTTGTGTGCAGGATATTAGTGGATAATGGCAGCTCAGTTAACATAATTCAGCTGGAAACGTTGAAGAGGATGAATGTATCCCCGATGGATATTACTTTGAAGTCCACTGTGCTCGTTGGTTTCAGTGGAGAAGCCAGGAATACCGTAGGAGAGATAAAGTTGCCCGTGTATGTTGAAGGGGCCAACTCAATGCAGCGATTTTATGTCATGGACTCTTTATCCTGCTATAATATTATATTAGGTAGGCCTTGGATCCATGATATGAAAGCTGTTCCGTCAACCTACCATCAATGCATTAAGATCCCTACCCCTTGGGGAGTTGTTAAGGTGGAAAGTGATCAACAGGAAGCAAAGGAGTGTTATTCTTCTTCGATGAAATCCTCAACAAAGCCTAGTGCAGCATAGCAATTAAAGATGCGAGGCCAGGATATCATGGAGGCTTCAGAACAGGATGTAAAGAAAGTTATCCTGGATCAGGATAGTCCGAATATCTCGGTGCTCGTAGAAACCAATATCCCTCAGGATATTGAAAACCAATTGACTAACTTTTTGAAATGCAGGATGTCAACATTCGCGTGGAAACACGAGGATATGACAGGAATTTCCAAGGATATTATAACTCACAAGCTCGGAATTGATAGGTCTTTCAAGCCTGTCTAGCAAAAACGAAGGAAATTTCTCCAGAACGCAACACTATCATTCAGGAGGAAGTTGAAAATTATTAAAGAGCAAGATGACTAGGGAAGTGAAGTTTCCTAAATGGCTGGCAAATGTAGTTGTGGTGCAAAAGAAAAAGGGGAAATGGAGAGTCTGTGTAGATTACACGGACTTGAACAAAGCTTGTCCCAAAGACCCGTTTCCTCTACCTCATATCGATTCAATGGTGGATGCTACTACTGGTCACGAGATGCTAACCTTCATGGATGCCTCCTCAGGATTCCAACAGATCCAAATGGAACCCTCGGATCAGGAGGATACTGCTTTCATGACACCAACAGGTATTTATTGTTATACTGCTATGCCTTTTGGTTTGAAAAATGCAGGTGCAACATACCAGAGATTGGTAAACATGATGTTTAAAGACAAATTGGGGGACACCATGGAGGTGTACATCGATGATATGGTAGTAAAATCCAAGAAGGCTGAGGATCACCTCTAGGATATTAAGGGAGCATATGATATCCTGGACCAGTACAACATGAAGTTAAATCCTGCTAAATGCCATTTTGGAGTGGGGGCAGGAAAGTTTCTAGGATACATGGTGACGAAAAGGGGGATAGAGGCAAGCCCGGAGCAGATTAAAGCTATCTTGGATATCAAGTCACCTTCAAATATGAAAGATGTTCAACGATTAACAGGGCGAGTAGCAGCATTAAACAGATTTATCTCAAGATCCTCGGAAAAATGCAAGGAATTTTATGATATCCTGAAGAAGAATAAGAAATTCGAATGGGGAGAGAAGCATGAGGCAGCCTTGCAGGATTTGAAGCAGTATCTTTCAACCACACCTCTATTGATGAAGCCTGAGGATGGTGAACCATTATCCCTGTATCTTGCAGCATCAGGGAATGCAGTAAGTGATGTTCTTGTAAAGGATCATGAAGGTCAGCAGTATCCTGTCTATTATGTTAGTAAAATTTTATTAGATGCTGAAACTAGATATTCTTATTTAGAAAAATTGATATTAGCCCTAGTTATGGCGTCAACGAAACTTAGACATTATTTTGAAACACATAGGATTCATGTTAAAACCAACTATCCTGTTAAAATTGTGCTTAGGAAACCTGAGATATCAGGTAGGATGGCTAAGTGGTCAGTGAAATTAAGTGCACATGATCTAGTATATGAACCTAGAAATGCCATAAAGTCTCAGGCTTTAGCTGACTTTGTGGCTGATTTCAGTAGTGACATTCAAAATGAAGTAGACCTAGAAGTGCAACAACTAGGAGAAAATATAGAATCTTGGACACTATTTACTGATGGTGCATCTAATGTAAGAGGTGTAGGTTTGGGTATACTACTAAAATCGCCACAGGGGGACATATTACCCCAGGCTATTAGATGTGAGTTTCCTGCCACTAATAATGAAGCAGAATATGAAGCTTTAATTGAAGGATTAGAATTAGCTAAGAGCATGAATATCAAGGGTTTACAAGTATTTGTTGATTCCTTGTTAATTACTAATCATTTTAATGGGACCTATGCAGTTAAAGGTGAGAAGTTGATCGAGTATCTCGAAATTCTCAAAAAATTAGCAGGATATTTCGATATTTTTACACTTGAACAGGTACCAAGAGAGGAAAATGCTGAAGCTGATGCTTTGGCAAATCTAGGATCATCAGTCAGGATACCGGAGGGGACCCAAATACCAATATTACATATCCTGTATCCTGTGATGGATCCTCAGGATAAGGAAGTAGTAAGTGTTCAGGATCCTGATGATGAGTATCCCGAGGAGGATCCTAAGTCCTGGATGGCTCCAATCATGAGATATCTCAAGGAAGGATACATCCCAAAGGATGAAAATCCTAAGGCCTTTAGAATGAAGGTATCACGATTCACTATTATAAATAATGTTTTGTATAAGAAATCTCTTGCAGGACCATATTTGAGGTGCTTGAAGGATCCCGAAACTAAAGAAGTGCTTCAGGATATACACGAAGGGGATTGTGGTAACCATACTAGGGGCAGGTCATTATTCTCAAAGGTATTAAGAACAGGATACTATTGGCCGACGATGAGAAAAGATGCTGCAGAATATGCTCGAAGATGTGATGCGTGTCAAAGACACAGTAATATATTACATCAACCTGCTGAGCCACTTTATCCTATCGCTTCCCCTTGGCCATTCATGAAGTGGGGAATGGATAGTAGGAAAATTGCCAAAGGCTCCAGGAGGAAAGGTCTTCATGCTGGTAATGACTGATTATTTCTCTAAGTGGGTTGAAGCTAAAGCATTTGTTCAAGTTAGAGACCAAGAAGTAGTATCCTTCATAAAAAGGAATATCCTGACCAGGTTTGGAGTACCAGCTGAGATAATTTGTGACAATGGATCTCAGTTTATAAGTAAGAGGACTACTGACTTTTGCAAGAGTTGGGGAATCAAAATGATCACATCCACACCGGTACATCCTCAAGCAAATGGACAAGCAGAATCCTCAAACAAGATAATTGTCAACAATTTGAAGAAAAGGCTTGGAGCTAAGAAGGGAAGATGGGCAGAAGAATTACCCTTTGTTTTATGGGCTGATAGAACAACGGTGAAAAGTGCAACTGGCCAAACCCTGTTTTCCTTGGTATTTGGAGCAGAAGCGGTGATCCCGACAGAAATGGTGATACCTACGGCAAGATCCAATCTTCGGGATCCTGAGCAGAATCCTGAAGCCCTTTGCCAGGAATTGGATACTATTGATGAAACAAGAGATGCGGCAAAGATAAGAATGGCAGCATATCAACAGAGGATATCCAGAGCATATAACAAGAATATAAGGACTAGAAGGTTCCAGGTTGGAGATTGGGTATTGAGAAAGGCTTTTCAGAATACTACTAATCCTGCTGATGGAAAGTTGGCTCCGAAGTGGGAAGGACCCTATGAGATTGAATCAGAATCAGGAAAAGGAGCATACCGACTCAAGAATATGGAGGGGGATATGCTACCAAGATCCTGGAATGCTATACACCTAAAGTTTTATTTCAAGTGAGTTTAGAATTTAATTTCTAACTCGGGATGGTATGAATTCTATCTATTTTAATATGTTTGATATTGTTTGTTCTTTTGAACCTAATACTGACTTAAGCATCGGAGGGGTGTTAGCCAGGCTAACACCCACCTTAGTTTACAATTTTTTTTGCAGTATATGCTTCGGGATATAGCTCCAGGATACACACTCAGGATACTTCGAAAGATTAGAGGATTGGCCCCCTCTCTTACATTTAAGGGATCCTGATCCCTTCACTGGTTTAAAGGTATTCACCTTTCTCTCGAATTGGGTTTAAACACCCCGCCTAGAGCGCAAGTTATCCAGGGATAGTTCAAGATAGCGGGACCAGTCCATGTAAAAGTGGCTGACAATTTCGTTATTGTTGGTTATATCCTGGTTCCTAAAGGTATATGAGGATTGATCACCCTCTCTCACGGAAGGGTATTTTCATACTCTCTAAGGTTTAAAGGTTATCACCTTTCTAAGTCTTGAAGTTTATACACTCCCGCCTGTAGCGCATGAAAGTTTAGGATTTTCCCCAGGATATTTATGGGTTTATTCCCAGGATACTAAGGATTTATCTCCAGTACATTTTAGGGTTTACCCCCTGTAACACAAGAACTGTTCAAACAGTTGGAACTGGTGTTCAGAAAATCTCTAAGTGTTCAAAGACTTTATGCACAGGGGACATTCCTTCTGAGGCGATTGTGTAAAGCTCAAAGGATCAAATTTGGACTTAGTGTATTAAGTATCTCGGACTGGGGACATCTTAGTGGAAAAAATTGCAAAAGGATTGAAGCTCGAAAATAGGGTTACACTTTATTCCTGGTATGATCTTTCCTTTGTAAACCTTATATAAGTCATTTGAACTTTTGAAACTATGTTTGAAAAAGGCTTAAATATCCTGATTAGGATATATTCTCAAAATGTGTTTTCGGAATATGTTTCAGGATATTTGGTTGGAATATTTGGGATATAATACTTGGGTTGAAAACTAAAACTCTGGTCAAACAAGTATTATCAAAACGAACTTTGTAAAATAAACTGTCCTTTTTTCTTTAAAAACTTTACCTGAATTGTTTGAATTTTGAGAAACCCTATTAGACGAAAGTCTTTGTAGGATATCGCCGAGTATACTGATCAGGATATTTTCAAAAAATAATGGCACTAATTTTGGAAAGCTGAAATTTAAACTAAGCAATGCATAACAAAAATTGAAAGGCAACAGCAAATAAGTCAAAAAGAGGTTATATTATTAACATATCAAAAGTTGTGCTTTTGGTTTCACCTCAAACCGAGGCCCATCCACCAAAAGCACAATTAGTTCCTTACCATATTTACTTAACAGTTGAAGGTTTTGTCTCAAATCGAGACCCATCCGCCTCCAACTGTTATATTGTTCAAAGCAGGTTATACTAATTGATGACCAAGGGCTTCATCCTGAAACCCAGGACCCATCCATCTTTGGTCATCATATTGTCTTAATGCAGGAAAGTAAATTATTCAAAGACGGGAAAAGTAAATTGTTCAGACAGCCACAACCATCAAATCTAAAAAAGTGGGTTCCGGCCTTGGCACATACATCCATCATCGCCCTCTTCGCCGCCTCTAAGGGGCAGCTCCTTCTTCCATCATGACCTCGTCGGCAGCATCCTTCCCAACATTCCCTCCAGCATCACCTCCAGCATCACCACCAGCATCCCTTGGAATATCAGCATCATCCACCTTCTCTGCCACCTCAGCAGGCTCCTCCGCTGTGGACTTCACAGGGGGCTCCACAGGATTACCACCAAGATCTTTCAGCTTCATCTCCCAAGCCTTGATATTCCATGAAGGACATTCAAAGCCCATAGCCATAGCTTCATAAGCCATTTTCAGTCTGGCCTGGAGGAGGGAGATAACAACAGAATTCTTGAGGCTTTCCCAGTATGAAGCCATGTCCTGCTCATGTTGAACTTGGGCAGCATTGGACTTGGCTTGAGCCTCGTGGGTGACCTTCTGGATGGCAGACTGGTGCTCTTGGACCATTGCCTTGTATTTAGCTTCGTAATGCTCCGATTTAGCGGTGGCAACCGCTGCTTGGTCCGTAATGGTGGCTTCAGCCTTTTTCAGCTTACTCTCTAGCATGACGTTCGAGCCACATGCGTCTTCATAGAGGAATACCAGACGTACGAGACCCTGCAAAATAAGAAAACAGGTATTAACCTTAATAAACATTTATACCCAGTATATGGTGCAGGATATAGGTCAAGGATACTAACCTGGTTGAGGAAACCGGTCATGAATTTGATGGATTCTGTGAACCCATAGTTCTCAAATGGGAACACATGGGGGGTAGCAGGGTAGTCTGCTACCTTCTTCTTCCGGGAGCTGGAGGCTCGGGTTCTGGATTCTGGGGGAGCCTTGGGTGCGGTAGCGGTTTTCGAACTGGTAGGCTTGGGAGTAACGGCTGGCTTCGGATTGGTCTCTTGCTTAGCAGGTGCAAGGCTAGAATAACTGTCCAACTCCTCGAGCTGGAAGCCTTCAAGGTTGATGACCGGCACTGTACAAAGGGAGAAATGTTTAATTCTTAACACTTATACTCTATAATTAATCTAATCATATACTTACCAGACATTTCTGAACTTTATTTTTGACTTGAGTTTGTGAGAGACAGGGAGAAGGTTCTTTCACTGGCAGGAAGTCGATAGATCTCTTTGATCCTGGGCTCCGATTCTGTGCTTGGGGATGCTAGGTCTCTGAAATTTGCTGCACAAAATATTAAGATATCAGTCAAGGATATAGTTTAAGGATATATTTGGGGATATTCCTAAAACCCTAAATCCTACCCTTGGTTAACCATCTAACCGGCAGGTCAAAACCCTTGTTAATAGACTCCCTTTTAACAAAAAAGAACTTTCGTTGCCACTGATTTTCGTTCTTAGTGGCCTTGAGAATTAGAGGGTTCTTGGAGGTGGAGAACAAAAGAAAGTGGCTGTTGCCATGGGATCTCAGTCGATATGCTATGGGAAGGTCTTCGATGCATAGGTCGGGGCAATGACGAGATTTAATTTGGTTTAACACCATTAAAACTCGCCACACCATTGGCATAGTTTGAGCATAGCTGAGGCCGGTAAGTTCGAAGAAACGAGAGATGAAGGGTGGAAATGGATACCGGAGTCCCAAGGAAAAGGGATAGGCGAAAAAGTAGACCCACTCGTTTGATGCCGCGTCTGATCGGACCTCCCGATCAAAAGGGCGAATGATCGTTCCGGCGGGGAAGGCACCGGAATCTTTCAAAGCGGCGATGTCAGCATTATTGAAAGAACAGATCTCTTTTTCTGGTTCTCGGATAAGGTTTTGACTCATGAGGGTTGGGACTGGCTCGTTTGAACATAATCTTGTTCGTGATTCCATGAGAGGTATCGTCCAAGAAACAAGAAATTCAAGAAAAGAAAAACAAAGAAGAGAGAGGAAATACCTAGAAAATGGCTTGGAAAGTGATGATCATGATGCTGAATAAATCAGCTAAATAAGGGGCTGAGCATACGGGGGTAAAGAGTAAATATCGCGTTGGAAGTTGCACCAAGTCACATCAAGCGTCGTTTCGGTTTATTAACCTCGATTTAAGAGATAAGATTAAAAATATATATGTTGGAATTGGTATACCAATAGATATATTTTTGGGGACAATTGTTATGGGTGATTTTCTGCTCATATATCCTGACTGATATTCTGACTTTGTTTGTTTGTGATCAGGATGCTGGATCAGGATATTGGTAACATCCTGATGCGATATCCTGGTAGTAACTAATTAACCACATGCAGATTAAGGAGTGCAAGTCTCTAACGTTCAGCTGGACTTCTTCTCCTCAAGACTCGGGCAAATCAATTGGATTATAGACGTTGAAGCTGGAAGACGTGGACTGCAACGTTTACTTGTGGAATATTCGCTGAATCCCGGAATAATAGGATAATTAGTTAGTTTCTTTTACTATAAAAGGGATTGATCGGATCAGATTAGGAACACAATCTTTCGCACACTCTTTCTCTCTAGTTGCCAACAATCACTACACACTTACACTTGTATTCAAATTACATTGTAACACTTAGTTGATCCGCATCATATCCTGCACTGTATCCTAACATTTGAAGTAATAAGAAGATCAAGGCAGCTGCGATTGTCAGCTCCCGAGGTTTTATGCCGGCGATCTAGATTGATCAAGGGCTTTCCTCGTATATCCTGTGTCACCCTTTACATTTTTGCTCATTGTTTGATTATAGATACAGCTCAATATCCTGAGCCGTATCCTGAAAACTATTTTTGCAAACAACTTAATTAGCATATGTTACACATATTTTTTCAGCACACTACCTCACTTAACTAATTTGATCACTTAATTACTTCGGTAATTTTTGACCAAAACATTAGCCATGACTGATTATTTATCCAAGTGGATACAAGTAGAAGCCTTTGCCCAAGTCAGAGAAAAAGAAGTTATATCCTTTATCAAAAGAAATATCATTACTAGATTTGGAATACCTTCAGAAATTGTTTGTGATAATGGATCCCAATTCATTGGGAGTCGAACTACTAACTTTTGTGATAGCTGGGGATTAGGATGATAACATCAACACCGATCCACCCACAAGCTAATGGCCAGGCAGAATCATCCAATAAAATCATCATCAACAACTTGAAGAAGAAGCTTGGATCCAAGAAGGGAAAATGGGCAGAAGAGTTGCCATATGTCTTATGGGCTAATAGAACAACTCCTAAGAATGCTACGGGTCAGACTCCATTCTCCATAGTTTTCGGAGCTGAATCGGTGATCCCTACAAAAATGGTAGTCCCTACAGCAAGAACAAGCATCCGTGATCCTGAAGGAAATGTTGAAAGCTTAGCTCAAGACCTGGATACCATAGAAGAACTCAGGGATTTGGCAAGGATAAGGTTGGCTAGTTATCAACAAAGAGTAGCTGGAGCTTACAACAAAAATGTCAGGGTCAGAAAGTTTCAACTTGGTGACTTGGTATTAAGGAAAGCATTCCAAAATACCACAAATCCTGCTGATGGCAAGCTAGCACCAAAATGGGAAGGCCCCTATCTGATTGAAGCTGAAGTAGGAAAGGGGGCATATTGTTTGTTAACAATGGGTGGTGATCTCCTACCTAGAGCTTGGAATGTTGTTCATCTAAAGAAGTACTTCATGTAGGAAGGATAATGGATCCTTAGATGTCTTGATATTCAGTACAGACTGAAGGATCCTCGAAGGATATATGATCCCTAATTTGGTAATATTTTACTAATTATTTCATATTATATTTCCTTCATTCATTATAAGAAAAGGATGTTAGATTCTTAACATCCAATTTTATTAAGTTTTAAACTTTTGCAGATTTAATTACAATTGTGACAAACGATCAAGGGGTTGGCCATCTCTCTAAAGTTTTTGGGTTTGTCCCCAGTCTAAGGTATCCATTACCTTCTACGGTTTAAAGGTCTTCACCTTTCACATAAATTGGGTCTTGACACCCCGCCAGTTACGCACGTTATCCAAGTATAGTTCGAGGCAATGGGACCAGTACCCGCTTTAGGGGCTGACAATTTCATTGTTGTTGGCTATATGTAGGATCCTAAGTATAATGGTAGACGTAGCATACATCCGTTCCTAAGGTTTTGGCATTTTCATGTCACTCACGTTGGGATAGTCGCCAGGATGGGCCATACCTCAGTATTCTAAGGTTTCTACCATTTTCACGTTAGTTCAAGTTTATTTGGGCTTGATTCCAATTTGTTGGGCTTGTCCCCAGTTTATTGGGCTTGACCCTAGTTTGTTGGGCTTGTCCCTACTCATTAATGATTCACTCATTTGATGTTTGGCTTAGTCCCAATTTGTATATTATTACAGATTCATGAAGCTTTACAAGTAAGGATCCTGGATCCTCAAATTTTCACTGATTTCTATGCCTTGTTGATACAACTGTAAGTTTTTAGGATATAGAATCCTAACTTGGATTCACTGGTATGATCCTTTATTTATCCTTACTTTATTTCTGATTTATCAATATTACCTTCACCTTTTGACTTCAGGATATATGATCCTTGATCATATGATGTTCAGCCTTTTGAAAAATTTATTATGACAAACACTCAGTATTCTTTTTAACCACTTACATTTTTCCAAGTTGTATGGAATAAAGTTAACCAACAACAATCAATGTAACAATACTTGACATAAAGGATAAACGAACAACTCCAAAGATAGTCAAAAGATTAAGTTTTATTTATTTATAAAAACCCTTTAAAAGGTTGTCAAAATTGTAACCCAAGTTCCTACCAACAATACGTGGCCCGTCCACTTGGGTTAGCAAAGGGTATCCATACTTACGGTTCATAAAAGTGCAGGAAATTAAAGGCGAGGCCTCCACAAACAGAAGGACCCATCCACCTTTGCTACCCCCTATTGGTCAAAAGGATCACTGATCCTTAACCCTAGATACTATTGTTTACTTACAGACCATCATAATTTAAACCAAAACACCATAACCAAAAAACCATCAAATCCTAAAAAAATGGGCTCCGGCCATGTCTAAATTTTCCATCGTCGCCCATTGTTACAGCCTAAACCTTCGCTGCTTCGTCCACCTTGGCTTCACCACCTTCACCACTGCCACCAGCCGCTGCCACCTCCAAAGGATCCTTAGTGCCGCGTGTACCAGCTTCAATTGTTAGCACCTCCTCTGGCTCCTCATCATCCCGAGCTCCTGGAGTCTTTGTTTCCAACCGGCAGTGTCCTACTCAGCCCTATCAAAGGAAGGATCCGCAGCTTATCTGGCCATCCTGAGTTTTATCTTGAGGATCAAAATGGCAGCACGGTGTTTGGCATCCTCGGTGATCTCCAACCGCTCCTTGTTAGCCCTCATTTCAGCAACCAGGACTTGTTTCTCTAGACCTTTGTTCTCCTTCTCCAAGTGGGAGATCTTCTTATCCTTGGCACAAACCATGGTTTGGAGGCCCAGAAGACCCTCTTCAGCCTCAACTAGGCGTTTGCTTTGGATGGTTTGGATCTCAGCAAATTTCTGCAGGCATGAGGAATAGCAGTCAGGATCAATGATCCTTGGACAAGTTACAAAATTGAGGATCTGTGATCCTTACGTCGGAGACAAAGTGATGGAATTGCTGCTCAATCTGGGGAGTATTACCGGATGCTTCACAAGGCTTCTTCCTCTTGGCTCCAGCTCTGGCTCTGGTGGTTGTGCCTTTGGTCTCCACTTGGCTTTGGCCTGCGACCAGCTCCTTCTTGATAGACCTAGGAGAGATGATGCCTTTAATATCTCCCATTTTGAACCGAAGCAGACTTGGATGATGATTTAGCTGCACCTACAAGCACAAAACACAGATAAGTATTTATATTTCATTTTTATTAAATATTTACATACATGTGTGGATACTTACTTGACATGGTGTAGGAGGCTGATGAAGCTTCTTCTGAATCCTTGACCTTGGGATAATATGTCCTAACAGTTGAGTCCAAAGCCCAGAAAGCGGCAAGTCTCTCAGGTGTGGCAGGAGTGTCCGTCAAAGTTGCTAAACTGGCAGCTGCATAAACAAGAAAAAAAATACAAGGATCAGTTATCCTCTTCAAAAAGAAAGAAACTTTCTACGGTCCCGTCCTAAGGATCCTATATCCTACCCTTCAAGTTTCATTTTTTAGGAAGATGATTCCCATTGGAAATGGAATCTCTCTTGACAAAAAAGAACTGGTTTCTCTAGTTGGTGTCATTCTTATTGGTCTTGAAGAGTGGATGGATGTGTTGAGGCTTGGCTTTGAAAAGAAAATGATTGGATCCATGCTGACCAGGTTGTACAGGTGGTTGAGTTTAGTAAGACCAAGGTCTATGCCCTCTTTAGCAATGATTTGTTCAAGGGTATAGAGGACCCCCCATAGCATGGGCATGCCCTGGCTGTAGCACAAGCCAGTGAAGGTAAAAAGACTTTGGGTGAAAGCTGGGAAAGGATATGAGAATCCAATCTGGAAAGGAGCAGCAGGAAAGCACACCTAAGTGGTGGATATGCAATCGCTCTTCATGGTGGAGTCAAAGGGCCTAAAAATAGTACCTTTGGAAAGTGGGGGTGCATCTGATCGATCTCAGGATCGGTGAATCGACATATTTCTTGATATGGTTCTTTTAAAAGGTTTTGGCTTTTTGGGGGACTGTTTTTCTCTTGATCCTTGCTTGGTGAAACTCGGATCATGGTTTTAGTCATGATAGATAAAGAAGAGAAGGGGATCAAGAACAGAATTTGAAAGAAAAGGGGAGAGATGATACCTATTTGATCTTTGAATGAGGATTTAAATGAGAAATCTTCAACTTAAATGGAGGATCTCATCCCTATCTCTAACCTATTTATAATCATTATTGTTGCAGGTATTCGTATCGATGACATCAGACTGTAACGGCTATATCCACTTACAACGGCTAGTCCAATTTTAATGAAACATGATTTATCCAATTTGCATCCAACCATTCATGTTTGGGGGAAATTGTTGAGGATAGAATTTTAATGCTTGTGGATCATGTATCCTTCGTTTGGCTTGAATCACGGATCCTTAGGACATGGTGCAGGAAGACTAAGGATCACGGATCCTCACTGTTATTCTAATAAACTAACAATTGTTTCCAATATCCTTTGACCTTGCTTTGCAGATGCATTTCGAAGAGGACCTATTCTAACCGAGAATCAAGGGGAATATGCTCTTATTTCCGGCAAGTGCATGGGTCAATAGTCGTTGATGGTGAACGTGGGTGCATGGAAAGAATTTCGGATAGTTAGTTAGGCTAGATTAGTTGAATATTATAGTGGGGTATTGAGCTTGAATAATCAGTTAGAACACACACACTTACACTCTCGCAGACTCTCTCTCGAATAGAACTCTCAAACACAGTAGCAATCTCATTGTAACAAGCTCAATATTATCCAGAGTTGTAAACTTTTTAATTCAATATATTTGGTGATCGGTAGTTTCCATCACCCAAGGTTTTTTATGCTGGAGATCATTCATTGATCAAGGGCTTCTTCCTCGTATAAATCCTTGTATTCATTGTCAATTTCATTTGAAACTTGTTCATACATTTGATCAACACAACAAGCACTTTAGCTCACATTCAAAGTTTGGTTACATTATCCTTAATCATATTTTTGACCAAAACATGTATATAATGGAAAACATATAAAGCGTACATGTTACAGCATTCAGTCCAGTAACTGTAGCAAGCATGGATGTAGAAGATATGATTAACAGCTTGATTTGGTTCTCGTTTAGGGTGTATATTACTTATGGGATTATGAGTTGTAATGATGAACTCATAAATGGGATAGAGAGAGAGAGCGACGAATTATTGTGTGATGTTATGATGTGTGTAACCCTTTAATCTCTATAATTATCTTCTTAAATACACCCAAGGGGAAACCCTTTATTAATTAATCGGGGTAATATGGTCCATCAACAATTACCAACTAATAGTATAATATGGTATAATTTAATATCATGATCTATTATAATATAAATGATTATAATGTCCATATAGTTAAATATAATTAATATATTTAATCTAACAATCTCCCACTTGACTGAGTAATCATTTATAAGCATTGGATAAGCCTGATCAGGAGTTAATTTTCATTTTAGTTTTAAACCAAAAAACCATAGCAGAGAAATGCAGTCGTTGATTCAGTATTCAACTCAGGACCCACATTAGTCATACTACAGCCTCAATTTAAAACCTAAGCAGTTATGATCAAAATTTACAAGTAAGCTTATTAAACGTTTGATTTTTATTATTATTATTATTATTATTATTATTATTATTTGTCTATATGTCATTACGCTAGCAGAACATATTTAGAGACATTAAAAATCAAAACTGAGGAAATTTCATTAAGTAAACGTAAATAAGTACAATATGCAATTGAATAAGGTCTTTAGTAAATCTCATATTCGATGTTCTTTAAAAATTTTTGGTGGGAGACCTTTAGTCATTGGATCCGCAAACATATTCTTAGTACTTATATACTCAATAAAAATATTATTCTTCTCAACTTGCTCACGTACGAACAGGTACTTTGTATCAAGATATAAACCATTTCTAGTCAGATTGTTATTGTTCGAGAAACTAACGGTGGATGAATTATCACAGTAAAGCTCAATGGTATAGAAATGGAATTAACTGTTTTGAGTCCAGTGATTAGATTTTTAAGCAACATTCCATGACAGGTTGTGTTGTAAACAACAATGTATTCTGCCATCATTGTGGAAGTTGTGGTTAACTGTTGTTTCTGACTCTTCTATGAAATTGGTCCACCTGCTAACATAAAGATATAGCCCGAAGTGGATTTCTTGTCATCTTTGCATTTACCAAAGTTTGAGTCAGAATAACCTACTGTGACAACTGTGCTCTGTAATCAATGTATAATGTAAAACAATGTCATTTATCAATAAAACAATGTGTTTTGGTGTTATTATATGTGTCTTGGTGTTATTATGTGTGTATTTGTGTTTGATGATTTTACGATTTGATTCGATTCCGATTTCAAGCTTTAAATCGCTTTCTGGAAGGTTATACGCAAACTGGTGTGTAAACGTAGTCAGTTTAACCCAACAAACACTCCGGAATAGTGAAATAGGCTTAACATACCTTAAATAACCTTTACATAACTTAGAAATAAGTTTTGGATGGTTTGGTGTGTCGAAATCAAGTTTGTTCGATCGCAGGGACTATTTGTGTCAAAATGCGAAACTATACCGATTTGTATAGTAACGAACATTCCGGAACTTGATCATAAGTTAAACATACCCTAAATATCCTTTACATAGCTTAGAAATAGGCTTTGAGGGGTTTGGTATGCGAAAATAAACTTATTTGATCAATAGGGACTAAAAGCGTCAAAAAGTGCATAAGTTTGCATTTTCGCGCATATCTTACGTTCTGAATATATCC
>JARYGA010045529.1:0-18050 GCA_030545235.1 Helianthus tuberosus | reverse complement strand
AATTGCTGATATTTATGATGGTAATGAATGGAAGCTGCCTCAGGAATGGTTTGATAAGTACCCATGGTTAGTCTCTTTCAATTTTCACCAGTTTAATGCTTTAAGAGAGGATAATTTTATGTGGAAAATGGATAATGGAAAGTTGGAGGAGTATGCTGTTAGAAGAGTGTATAAAACTCTTTGTATGAATGGTCCGAAGGTGCTTTGGAGTGGTGCAGTTTGGTTTAGTCAAAATATTCCGAAGCATGCATTCATTTTATGGCTGGCATTTAAATTTAGGCTGCTCACTCAAGACAGGTTACTCAATTGGGGTTTTGATGGAAATCTGAGGTGTGCTTTATGTAGGAAATGTTCTGATAGTCATAAACATTTGTTTTTCGAATGTGAGTATGCTTTGGCAGTGTGGAAAAGGTGTAAAGTTTTTGGAAAAATGAATGGTGCTCCTAATTCATGGCCTGATATTATTAAATTTGTGGAGGAAAAGGGTTTTTTGAAATCTGTTTGGGGTGTTATTGGGAAGTTAGTTCTTGCTGCTTCTGTGTATTTTATTTGGCAAGAAAGGAATCGTAGGATTTTTGAGGAAGGGAAGCGAACTGTGCAGCAGGTATGTAATACTGTTTTTGAAACTGTTAGATTGAGGTTACTTGGTCTAAGATTTAAAGATACGGTTAGTGTGAGAATGGCGGCTGATATTTGGGGATTTGAAGTGAAGACTAAAGGTAATGGTAATAATTTTGATGGGTTTGCAAACACGGGAGTTGGTTGAAATGCAGCTTTGGTTAGTTATGGATGGCTGGGGTTGGATGGGGATGTTTATTGTGGTTTTGGTTAGTATTGGGTGGTTTCGTTGGAGGGGGGTATGGTTGGTAATATAGGGAGTTTTTTTGGGAGGTGGAGGGGTATTTTGGGTATATCTTATTTTGGGAATATTGTTGTTTGGTTTATTTGGAAAGGGATTGTGATGTATGGGTGGGTCGGTTGGAAGGTGTTTTGTAGATATTATGTGTTTGAGTTGGTATTTTTAACTGATGGGTATTTGGGGGTTTATGGGTTTTGGTTTTATATTGATCCGGGTGGTGAAGGGTGGTTTGAAAGTGTGGTGTGTTGAGATAATATTTAGTGTGGCATTTTGGATGTTCCGTGGGGTACATAGTAGATTAATATGGGCTGCTGGTTGCTGGTTGAGTGGCTGGATGAAGGAAGGTTGTTGGATTACGAGTTGCTGTTTAGTAGGTACCTGGATGGAAGCTGTCTTAATAGTTGTGCTGTGTTTTTTGATAGTTTTGATGTATAGGGTTTTTGGTTTTGATTATTGGTTTTTGTATTGTGATGGATTGGTTTTTGTTTAGCTGGATTGGTAGGATTGGGGTGTGTCTAGGCAGGAGCCGGATCTTGTTGATCCATTTTGTTAGGCTTGCTGCATTGGGGGTGGTGTATTCCTTGGGTTTTATGTCCCGGGAGTCTAAGCCCCTTTAGGTGTAAATATTTTTTTGTCATTAATAAAATTTACCGGAGGTGCCGCCCTCCTATACCAAAAAAAAAAAAAAAGTTCCTTTGAAGGAGCTCACTATCGACGAACGGTTGCATTTCGTCGAGGAACCAGTTGAAATCACGGACCGGGATGTTAAGGTCCTCAGGAACACGAGAATCCCTCTTGTACGAGTTCGTTGGAACTCCCGTCGCGGCCCAGAGTTCACCTGGGAGCGTGAAGATCAAATGAAACTCAAATATCCCCAGTTATTCGATACCAACGCAACTACTACTGAGACTGAAGCTACTACAGAATTTCGGGATGAAATTCCAACTCAACGGGGGGATGATGTGACACCCCAGGAAAACCAGTAAACGATACAACTTACCTAGCTTCCTCAGTAACCACACGCTAAATTTCGGGACGAAATTTCTTTCAAGTTGGGGATAATGTGACAACTCGAATTTCCGACTTTCACTTTCGCATTTAATGCACGTTGACTTTGACTGTTTAGTTGTTTGATTTGTTTAACTTGTAAATGTACGTTGGATTATAAGTGAAATGAATGTTGAATCTCTATGTGATGAATATGTGTGAAGTACTTGATCGCATGAACTTGTTATCTGTTTAAGAATTTGAATCAACCCGACGAAACAGATTTCTGTTTCGCCATAAGCTTCTCCACGAAACAAGTGTGTGTTTCGTCACACTTCTTCGACGAAACAAAACTGTTTCGCCAAGCCCAGTTACGCCAAGCCCAGTTAGGGCCCAATACGCTACGTAATTATAATAGGCATTCTGTTTCATTCGCCACATGTTTTGGCAATTAGAAACCCTAGAACTCTTTGTGTGACGGCAACCACAAAACTTCAACCTTTCCTCCAGTCAATCTTGTGATCCATCATCACGGTTAGTTGCACTGATTCATGCTTGATCACTTAGTAAATCACCACATATCCGTATGTGTATATTTATTTGATTAAAATCATTTGATTATTTGACATCATGAATTAACGATTTGTGTGTAATGATTGTGAGCATGTGATTGAACCGATTTGTATGTAGTGCTAGGTGAGGTCTATTGGTTTTTGAGTAATCATGTGATTGTCAGTGTGCATAGATTTTAAACAGGTCAATTGCATTAACTTTGTGGACATTAGTGCATGTAATCAGGCCTTTAGATGGCCCAATCATTCTAGTGCATTCAAAGAACTGCTGTCATATCATCACGTGAAATGTTTGGTGAATTGAAATTAAATGGTTATTGTTGCTGATTATGTGAGTGGGCCGCACATGATGATCTTCAAATTGTTGTGTGTCCATTAATTGAGTTTGTCAACTATTATGATTAATTTTTGGTCCAATCAAAATAGTAGAGTCACATCATAAGAATTCTTGTATCTTTTGATTTAGAAACAGTTGCCGGAATCTCGGTCCAATAGAACTGTTATAGATTGGTGATTGGTCATGTAACTGATGAGATTGGAGTCACTGTGTTCACGTATATGCTGCTGTTAATGATGATGTATATGACGAAACCAATTGTGACGAAATGAACATGACGAAACAGATGTGTTTCGCCAAGGGATATCACGACGAAATAGATAGTGTTTCGTCGAAGGGGTATATGGCGAAACAGGGGTGATTCGCCAAATGGGTAATCGGCACAGTAACTTGATTTCTTTCTGTTAAAGGTTAACTGGACTAACTAATTGAGGTTAAATGATACGCATGACTTGTACGATCATGGATACATGCAATGTGTTACTTGGTGATTGTGTGATGTGCCGTCTACTATGATTATTACTTACGTGCCAACTTCGTGAATACAAACTGATTATGTATACGTGCGTACTTTAGGACGTGATTGATTAACTGTGAGCATACTTAGCATACCGAGCAAACCAAGGTGAGTTCACACTCTTACCAAGGCATGGGATTCCCGGGGTTGGGAATGGGATTGAATGATTTCATGTACTTACTTCGCTACTAGAATACGCACCACTGTCCTCGGGTTGGGAAGGACACCTATAGATACAGCTAGACTAGTAATACATGGGAAGCCCCCACTACTCTTCGCACACATGCCTGGGATGGCCGCGATACAAATACTAATCTTCGCACACATGCCTGGGATGGCCGCGATACAAATACTAATCTTCGCACACATGCCTGGGTTGGCCGCGATACAATTACTAAACTTCGCAAACATGCCTGGAGGGCCGCGATACAAATATAAGTAGTCTAGAAAACATGGGAAACCCCCACTAAACTTCGCAAACATGCCTAGAGGGCCGCGATACCATTTCATACGATACATGATTACTAAACGAACTTACGATTCACGATACGAACACTATAACTGAATAACCAACTGTGAACTCGCTCAACTAGTTGTTGACTCTCTGTTACATGCCTTGCAGGACCATAGGTACTCTTGGAGCTTGCACGGGAGGCGCAGTCGTTGTGGAACATGGATCGAGGATGCTACGTTAAAACATTTAGACATTTGAACTTATTACTTGCATTGGGTTTACATCTATGCTTCCGCTAGACTCTTAATATATTTTGTTTGAACACCTTTCATATCGTTTGGTTTAAATTACATTTATCACATATTATGTTTGATATGATTGGTGGCTTGATCCTGGTCAGTCACGCCTCCAAGCGGTGGTACTCCGCATGTGGATTTTGGGGGTGTGACAAAAATGACCCCGTTTGTTCATTTTCGTTCTGAAGAATATCCATTGAGAGAAATGAATATCCGTTGTTAAATCTTTCATTTCCGATTCTGAAGAATAACCGTTGAGGAAAATGACCCCGTTTGTTCATTTTCGTTCTGAAGATTATCCGTTGAGGAAATGAATATCCGTTGATTATTCCTTCATTTCAAATTCTGAAGAATAACCGTTGAGGAAAATGACCCCGTTTGTTCATTTTCGTTCTGAAGAATATCCATTGAAAGAAATGAATATCCGTGGATTATTCCTTCATTCCCGTTTCTGACGAAGGACCCGTTGAGGAAGAATGAATCATCCATTCGTTTTCACTTCTGAAGAATATCCGTTGAGGGAAATGTATATCCGTTTAGTTAAAAATCCTTTATTTTCCATTTCCGAAGAACCCGTTGAAGAAAATGACTCCGTTCGTTCATTTTCACTTCTGAAAAATATCCGTTGCGGAAAATAACAAAATTATGCTTTACATATCTTTGATGGCTATTTAACACAAAGTCACAGACAGACTTCTACGAATAAATTTCGGGACTAAATTTCCTTAAGTAGGGGAGACTGTGACACCTGTGTCACTGCGACCATCAAACAAATACCAAACCAATGAAATATTGTATTTCATACTTTGGACTTGTATAAATATGTGTATCTTTTGCACATATCAACTCTTGTTCGATTTCAAGCTCTAAATCGCTTTCTAGAAGGTTATACGCGCGCTGATGCGTAAATATAACCAGTTTAATGCAACAAACACTCCGGAATAGTGACATATACTTAACATACCTTAAATAACCTTTACATAACTTAGAAATAAGTTTTGAAGGCTTTGGTATGGTAAAAACAAGTTAATTCGCTTACAGGGACTAAACTTGACAAACTACGAAAGTATGCCAATTTGAACTGTAACAGACATTCTGGAACATGACCATAAGTTAAACACACCTTAAATATCCTTTATATAGTTTAGAATTAGGCTTTGAGTGGTTCGGTGTGCTAAAATAAACTTTTGGGTCATTCAGGGACTAAAAGTGTCAAAAAGTGCATAAGTTTGCACTTTCGCGCATAACTTACATTCTGAATACATCCGGACATCCAAAAATTTATGTAAGCACTAAAATATTTTATTTTAGTGTTTGACATAAGAAAAATCCATTCGTCACGCAATTTGGATCGTTTTTCGCGCTTATGCGCATTCCGTCGTAATTAACCGAACAACGCAACCGTACGGCTAAACGAACCGACATCCGAGATATTTTTGTGCACATTTTAAGTTCCCTATACTTTAACTTCATTTTAGAGCTTTGAAATGGGGTTAACGGGGCTTAAACGTGTCAAAAACGCATCGAAAACCAAGTTTTGAGGCTGCAGGGACCAAAACTGTAATTCTGCCAAAATTACCAAAATACCCCTTTAATGCCAAAATTCATTTTAAACATATGTAACATAACTATTGACATCTAAACTGATTTGACAACAATATTAGACATGTTAAGGCATATGTTACTTGTCATAGGGCTAGTTAAGCGGTCCGAACGCGTTTTACGCGAACGACGCGTTAAAGTGGCATAAGCTACCTAAACGGGTCGTAAACACTTAGGTTAAGATTCATTGTAGTATGTAGGCTTTGTTAAACCATATTACACGAGCCACCATACTCGTTTGGTTTACAAACCCTCATTCTATCCAATCCTTCGATTTAGGTCCGGTATATTAACATAGTACCTATATTAGGTGCCGTTTGATATCCGTGATCTCTAGCATTGCTTGGTTGTTATCTTAGGACTTCTGAGCAATCTCAAGTGAGTACATAGACCCCTCTTTTACTGTTTTCCATACTGTTTTGGGGTGAAACACATGTGCCTACTTGTTACTTTCATGCTTTCCATGCTTTCACATCATATACCTGCTATGTTCGTTAGTACATTATAGTACATGATTTCATTACATTTCATGCTATGTATGCCCATTGTGTGCGTACTTAGTACATCGTTTTACATTACATGCTATGTATGCCCATTGTGTGCGTACTTAGTACATCGTTTTACATTACATGCTATGTATGCCCATTGTGTGTGTACTTAGTACATCGTTCTAACCAACTGGGCGAGCTCAGTTGGCCACCGACACCCGCTTTAAACCAACTCTAGGATCCTTGAGGTCTCGGGTTCGAAACCTGGCAACCCCAGGCTCTTCGAACCCCTAGTGTTGGCAGGGTATTCGCCGCCAGGCAGCGTTGTCGGGTCGCTAGCCTTGGAAGGGGAATCCCTTCCGCGGTCGGGGGTACCGTGCATCTACCCTTTTTTTAGTACATCGTTCTACATTACATTTCATGCTATGTATGTCCATTGTGTGCATACTTAGTACATTGTTTTACATTGCATTTCTGTTGCATATGCTCATCCAGCATATGAACACATTATACTACATTTTGAACCGTTGTAACTATTTGACTAGGTGAACCGTCGTAACCCTTTGATTGTATGAACCATTGTATCTGTTGACATGATTTACATTTGACAATAGACATTTGACTATACATAAACATTTCTACAATAGTTAAACATTACATCTTGGTGGTTTGGTTGGAGTAAGTGATTTAAGTAACGAGGCGTGTGTAATACGATACAAGCATGGTGGATACGCCGCTGGTACTTCCTATATATAAGTGTTTGTATGGTATCACATATTGTAGCGTTATTTGAATCATTTCAATTTGAGACATATAACATTGTAAACAAATAACATATTTTTCACAAGACATTGATTTACAAACAACTTATCTTATACAAACTCATTTTACATGGTTATTCATTTAACCATACATTATTCTATTATTTTTACATATCATCTGATCTTATCGTTTTCAAATGATTTACAAGACAAAGCAAATTACAAGGTTCATGACTAAACATTTCTCAAACATAAGTCATGAATTCTGTTTTCACAAAACCTATGTATCTCACAGGCATTTTTATGTCGACGTACCTATTTTCACATGTGTTTTCAGGAGATGATGCATAGGACTTATCAAGACATACTTAGGCGGACCTGGGCCTTAGTGACTTAAAACGAGACAAGAACTAGTTAATTTTGTTATTTACTCTTTGTTTCTTGTTTAAAACAATGTAAACTTTCATGTTTGATTAATAAAACGAAACTTCAATTGCCATGGATTTGAAACAATTAATTATGTTACAACACTCCCCGACGTTTCCCCCACGTTTTGTATGTTCTACGTGGTCGGGGTGTGACATATCCGTTGAGGGAAATGTATATCCGTTTAGTTAAAAATCCTTTATTTTCCATTTCCGAAGAACCCGTTGAAGAAAATGACTCCGTTCGTTCATTTTCTCTTCTGAAAAATATCCGTTGAGGAAAATAACAAAATTATGCTTTACATATCTTTGATGGCTATTTAACACAAAGTCACAGACAGACTTCTACGAATAAATTTCGGGACGAAATTTCCTTAAGTAGGGGAGACTGTGACACCTGTGTCACTACGACCATCAAACAAATACCAAACCAATGAAATATTGTATTTCATACTTTGGACTTGTATAAATATGTGTATCTTTTGCACATATCAACTCTTGTTCGATTTCAAGCTCTAAATCGCTTTCTGGAAGGTAATACGCGCGCTGATGCGTAAATATAACCAGATTAATCCAACGAACACTCCAGAATAGTGAAATAGGCTTAACATACCTTAAATAACCTTTACATAACTTAGAAATAAGTTTTTAAAGGCTTTGGTATGGCAAAAAACAAGTTAATTCGCTTACAGGGACTAAACTTGACAAACTGCTAAAGTATGCCAATTTGAACTGTAACGGGAGATTCTGGAACATGACCATAAGTTAAACACACCTTAAATATCCTTTATATAGCTTAGAATAGGCTTTGAGGGGTTCGGTGTGCTAAAATAAACTTCTGGGTCATTCAGGGACTAAAAGCGTCAAAAAGTGCACAAGGTTTGCACTTTCGCGCATAACTTACGTTCTGAATACCTCCGGACATCCAAAAATTTATGTAAGCACTAAAATATTTTATTTTAGTGTTTGGCATAAGAAAAATCCATTCGTCGCGCAATTTGGATTGTTTTTCGCGCTTATGCGCATTCCGTCGTAATTAACCGAACAACGCAACCGTACGGCTAAACGAACCGACATCCGAGATATTTTTGAGCACATTTTAAGTTCCCTATACTTTAACTTCATTTTAGAGCTTTGAAATGGGGTTAACGGGGCTTAAACGTGTCAAAAATGCATCGAAAACCAAGTTTTGAGGCTGCAGGGACCAAAACTGTAATTCTGCCAAACTTGACCCTTGCGCACCTCAACACTCTCATTGTTGCGGTGCGCAAGCAGGGGGTCAGATGCAGCAAAACGTTTTTCAGCTGCTGTTAACAGCCCTTAACCCTTTCCAAAGGTCAAGTGCCACATGTTAATCACTTGTGGTGGCCAAAATCAGTTACCACAACCTTCCGACAAGTGTACGGGCTAGATCGTTCCCTCTTCTCCCAGAAACTGTGACAACCCGTGATTTACGGCTCCTAATTACGTAATTTACAAGTAATTAACGCAACAAATAATAGTGTTTACAATCGCAAATTAACTTAATTAGGCCTTTGGAGTGCCTGGGAACGTCTATCCGTCTTTACAGTGCCGCGAACGGTGGTTTACAGAGAAACCGGCGAAACGTTAAACGGCAACGGGTTGAAACCGAACAGGATACTGACAACGCCGACTGATATTAAATTTTTACGATATATTTGAGCTTCGTAATTATATTTTTGTAACTACAGTCGAAACCGGATCGAGGAACGGATTAAAGACGGCAACGATACAATTTCTCGCGATTATTACCGTAATCGACGAACGGGCGTGCAAACAACGACTACCGACCGTATTTTTGTGTACTTTAATTTTTGACATTAAACGGGGTTCTGGTTTTGACAACGGGTCTCGTAGGATTTACGGGCCACTTACACACGAGACGGGCTTGTGGGCCCTGGGCCCAAGCCCAAAAACCACAAGCCTAAACCCGCATATAATATATTAGATTTCTACAATAATCTTGTCAAAAATCCTAAATCTAAACAAAATCCCTTCACAATCTATCCAAAATCTCTATATAATCTATCCATAATATTTTGTGCAAAAATTTGAACAAGATCTCCGAAGATTCAAATCTTTCTATATAACACCCTCCTCCTCCTCTTTTGTCTTGTGCAGACATTTTTACACACACATATACAATTACCAAACACATTCATGCCTCTCATCTCTCTCTCTCGATTCTTTATACAGAGGCAACAAACAACATCCTCTCTCTTCTCCTTCAATCCAACCGCACACCACACATCCCTTCCCCTCTTTCTGATTTCAGTCCGGTGGTTCAGTTCCTCGGGCAAGACACCACCCCCTCCTCTTTTGAACGACAGAAACGACCACCACCACCACCACTGTTCGGTGGTGGTGCGGTGAAGAAGATAGATACGGGAGAGAGGGGAGAGACGAGACGGAGAGAGAGAGATGTGAGAAAGGGTGTCGGAGAGAGAGAAAGATCGACAGAGGAGAGAGAGCTCCGGTGATGACAGCGCCGCCGCAGACGGCGGCGGTAGTGGGCAGCGGTGGTGATGGTTTTCGATGGTGTTGACGGCGACAACAGCCGTGGTCGAGTCTCAGCTCGTGCTTCATGTCTCGGCTCGGCTCAAGTTCAAGCGTTCAGGTCACGGGTTCAGATTTAATGACGGTCCATGCTTCGGCTTCGAGTTCAGGATCGGTTCACCACTCACGGGCTCAGGTTCTCGTGTTCGGTTCAGGTTTGCCTCCGGGTGTTTCAAGTAAGTTTCCGGTTTGATTTTGATTCGGGTTTTGGCTCGGGTTACAAACCTGGTTAGTTGTGATTCAGATTATGATTCTGTTCGGGTCAGATGGTTCAAGAAGCGGGTCAAAGCTTCGGGTCAGATTTGGTCAAGTTTTGGTGCGGTTTGCTTCGATTCAGATTTGGGTTCGGTTCGGGTTCAGTTTCAGCAGTGCGGGTTTCGGTCAAACCGAGACAACTCGGTCAACAGCAGGTCAACTCAGTCAACCTATCCGCATTTCGACCCGAAGAGTGGTAAAGATTTTACGGCGCGTTTTATTTCTTTATTTCCATAGTTTTAACGTATCACGTGATAACGAGCTCGAACCGACCTATTTATAAGTTACATTTGAGATATACATATATGTTTGCCGAAATTACATTTATAGTTTAGTTGAATCTTGATAAAAATTTCGACACTTTAGTTGTCGGGGCGTCCAAAAACAAAGGAAACTCTGCCCGTTTTTCGAGAAAATCCGTAAAGACGAAGCGTTTTTATTATAAAACAAAACGTCGGAATTCGAATCCTTTTATAAATAAATATAGTATATATATTTATTTCAAACATCGCGTAACACGAATTCCCCTAATAAAAATAAATATAGATCGTATTCACTTTCAAAAACAACTCTACGATTCCTCTATAAAATAAATATAACTCTTCATATTTATTTTACACGCCTAAACGGCCTATACGTATATTTTTGGCAAATATACACAAGACGTGATACAAATTATTATATACGAAACGCGATATATGATACGAGTTTGTTATATGATATTTTCATAGAAATATTCTTTTATACTCGTATGACTACTCGAGACGGCTAACACACCTACAACGATATATTTTTATATAAATATTTATTCATTTTTAAGTCTCCCGGAAACTAAGTCTTTTTCAAGACTTATTAAATTGCTACTGACATTAAACGAGACTTAACAAGTTTAACTTAATCATTTTTTTTATTAAGTTAACAATTTACCGTTGAATCGTCCGATTAACGATTCGGTAGAGCTCGATGGCACGTAGTTTAAATACTGCGTTTATTTAGAAACTTATTAGGTATTCCGTGTTAGGAATATTGTAGAATGCACGCTAGCGAGTCTCACTTTGGAAACGACATCAAGGAAGTCGTAATTAGCTAGCTTTGCACAGGAATATTCAGGTGAGTTCATAACCCCACTTTTCACGGCTCTACATTTTTATAAATGTTTTCGGGGTGGAAAGACATGCACGTTTTGCAAAAGCAAACAAAGTTTAGAACAAATATAAAACTCGTATTTCTAAATCATATTACGAAGGGATTTCGAGGAACTCAAATGATTTACGAAAGGTTTATACTAAACATACCGGTTTTTACAAAAACAAATGCTTGTTCGAAATGTGAATGATATTCGGCCAGGGTGACCGGGGATTGGGTTAGGGTAACCAGGAATCTGGTCAGGGTGACCAGGAATTTATTTTATACACGGTATGATTAACGTAAGGAGGTTTAGATCATGTGAATGGGTAGTTAGAACACCGAGGGACTCGAGCGGTAGATCTATCTGGGTGTAGCGAGCCCAGCTCTAGGCCAAACGGACCTCTCGGAGGCTAACCACAACGGACCTGGAGTGACTTGGTTGCCCAACGCAAAAATCGGCTAGGTTGTGTCTTACTTACTTGCATTTCACAACATGCTAATGGCCTTGCAAACCATTGGTGATCACAAGTCCTCTTACACTGCTACATACCAGGAACATTATACTTACGAAACATACTTGTTCATACAAATTAAATACCATGTTTTCTACAAAATTTAAGGCATAAGATTATGCGGGTCAAAGTCAGGGTGGGCATTGATGATTTTACGAACATTACAAAAACATGGTTTTATGAACATAACGTGTTACAAACACAACGTTTCCATATAACTTGGCATGAAAATGATTTTTAAATTCATTTTCTCAATACTATTTCAAAAAAACCGGTTATTCCAAAGATTTATTTCAAATCTTTCACAATTCCAAAGATTTATTTCAAACCTTTCACAACTCAAAAGATTTATCTCAAATCTTTTACGAACAAACTATGAACTCGCTCAACATTATGTTGATTTTTCTCGCATGTTCTTTCTCAGGTTACAGTTCTAAGGCAAGGCACGGTTGGAATAGGAGAACCATTGGAGACTCGAGTACTTAGCGGGCGTTCAATTTCTAGAAGTCTTTGCTTATTTTGCTTCCGCTGTGCAATGACGATACCAGTCCAGTCACGCCAAGCTCTGATGATTTCGGGGTGTGACAGATTGGTATCAGAGCTATAGGTTACAGCGAATTAGGTTTCTGTTGTGATACCTAGGCTCTAACCTCACTTTCCTCTGGGAACTTAGACTATTAAGACGTTGAATACACACAGAACGCCTAGTACTCGAATATGGTCTCCAACCGTTGCCGAAAAACAAACAGTCAAAATTTCGTTTTCAAACATACGCTATTGTGATGTTTTACACACGGTACATGAAACGATTACATACAGTACACAACACTCTGAGAGTTTAGGAAACATGCAATTAAGACCTTCGGAAAAGGGAATTCAGTCGGGTGGCTGGATCAGTCTGAGAGGCTGGGAGGATAGTCTAGTGGGACTAGGAAGAGCAGTCTGGGAGGCTGGGAGGCTAGTGGGACTAGGAAGAGCAGTCTGGGAGGCTGGGAGGCTAGTGGGACTAGGAAGAGCAGTCTGAGAGGCTGGGAGGCTAGTGGGACTAGGAAGAGCAGTCTGAGAGGCTGGGAGGCTAGTGGGACTAGGAGAATTACTTGATTGCTTATTGGTGACTAACATGTGCATTCGGTTATATGATTGATTATTTGTGCATGTGTTTATTAAAGGTCATCACGTAGGAACCGCGAATATTAACTCGGGCACACACTATATTCCATATTGCCTATAATATTTTAACTTCCCGAGCAGGCAGCCTACGCATAACAAAACGAGTGCATAAGAATACATGCAACTCCATCCTTACGTCAACGGATGTCGGGGTACCTCACATTCTACGCGGAACACAACGCTAGTGCACAGGTATATGTGAAACTTAAGCTATACATCAACGGAGGTTGAAGTACGACACATACGATTATCGAGGCGAGGCCTTCGAGAAGGAACGATGACGCAATTTAACGACGACGCTAGATTCCTGTCAGCAGGAGAACTAACGATCTGGAAACGACAATTTGTCACGCGATCCTGCAACGGCACGAATCACGCCAGGGAGAAGACGAATGTCTCCGCATCCCCCCTACCTAATTAATGACGAGTACGCTATGTTCGACATTCCATGGTAATGTCACCTAACAATTGGTCGTCACACGAAACCCCGGTAAAGTCCTCAAATTTCTTTTATTGAAATTTCGAATTTCACACTTACTGAGTAGATTTTCGTATCTCTACTCCTCTTAATGATCATTGTGTCACGATCATTCTTTACAAGTTACATACATGGTTTTTCGTTGTGACCATGCCGAAAGTTTTCTTATCGATGCATATATCTATTGTCGGATTGCGCTAAAACCAAGTTCAATTGTTTGAACTTGCCCATTACACTTATTCGATTCGAGACACCATATGATGTATTGGGAACATCATATTCAAATCAATTTTTAACGAACACTTCATTTGTTCCGAGTCGTGGTAAACTTGTTTGGTATTCGACTCCATTAAATTGTTGATTTCGACACCTTGTGGCGGTGTTTTCACTTATTTGAACCTTGCGCTAAACTCGTTTACGTATCTTATACACGGATTTAATTATTGAATTGCTTTAAATCCGCTTTGGTTTATCTCATTACAACAGTCTTAATACAATAGTGTGTTAAGACAATGGTACACAAATTCATTTCTATATTTCTGGTGTACCTCATGACGGTTCTTTCAACATCGATTGGATGCTTTGCGATATTCATTGCTTCTTCATCTTCGATCAAAAATATTATTTCTTTGATATTTTCAATTGAAAAATTTTCGATGTTTGTTGGAACAAACATTCATATTTACCTCATGGCGTTTTCATTTGACCTAAAACACGGTGGATTTGTTTGATCACCGCTATTATTGAATTATTTAAGTCACTACGACACTTTGTGGTGTCAGTACAAACTTGTAGCTTGGGCTAACTATGATTGAGCGTTTTATGCAAAACACAGGTGATACTTGTTCAATCACCTCTATTATTAAATTGTTTCATTCATTGCGACACCTTGTGGCGTCGGTATAACTTACAGCTTGTGCTGATCACGATCGAGCGTTTCATGCAAACTAATACATTTGATATTGTCGATTCAAAGTTCATCCAGTGGATGTTATTGCTTCTAGAACTCGTTTACATGTTGTAAACGTTCATATGGAATTCGATTGGTCGAAGTTCCTGTTCATTGTTGGATCCCTGTTAACTTAGTCACATTAGTGACTGTACCTATACGTCTCGTTTCCTTTGACATCAATTACTGAGACACATTTCTTTTAAACTGTTGGGATTCCTATTGTGAAGGAATGCCCTTGAATTCACATGACTCGAATAAGTCTTGTTTCGATCACACGGTCATTCACCTGGTTATTATTCGGACTTACCTGCGAACAACACAATTCTGAGGGGATGACATAGTCTAAATTTCGAGGACGAAATTTCTGTAACAGGGGGAGAATGTGACAACCCGTGATTTACGGCTCCTAATTACGTAATTTACAAGTAATTAACGCAACAAATAATAGTGTTTACAACGCAAATTAACTTAATTAGGCCTTTGGAGTGCCTGGGAACGTCTATCCGTCTTTACAGTGCGCGAACGGTGGTTTACAGAGAAACCGGCGAAACGTTAAACGGCAACGGGTTGAAACCGAACAGGATACTGACAACGCCGACTGATATTAAATTTTTACGATATATTTGAGCTTCGTAATTATATTTTTGTAACTACAGTCGAAACCGGATCGAGGAACGGATTAAAGACGGCAACGATACAATTTCTCGCGATTATTACCGTAATCGACGAACGGGCGTGCAAACAACGACTACCGACCGTATTTTTGTGTACTTTAATTTTTGACATTAAACGGGGTTCTGGTTTTGACAACGGGTCTCGTAGGATTTACGGGCCACTTACACACGAGACGGGCTTGTGGGCCCTGGGCCCAAGCCCAAAAACCACAAGCCTAAACCCGCATATAATATATTAGATTTCTACAATAATCTTGTCAAAAATCCTAAATCTAAACAAAATCCCTTCACAATCTATCCAAAATCTCTATATAATCTATCCATAATATTTTGTGCAAAAATTTGAACAAGATCTCCGAAGATTCAAATCTTTCTATATAACACCCTCCTCCTCCTCTTTTGTCTTGTGCAGACATTTTTACACACACATATACAATTACCAAACACATTCATGCCTCTCATCTCTCTCTCTCGATTCTTTATACAGAGGCAACAAACAACATCCTCTCTCTTCTCCTTCAATCCAACCGCACACCACACATCCCTTCCCCTCTTTCTGATTTCAGTCCGGTGGTTCAGTTCCTCGGGCAAGACACCACCCCCTCCTCTTTTGAACGACAGAAACGACCACCACCACCACCACTGTTCGGTGGTGGTGCGGTGAAGAAGATAGATACGGGAGAGAGGGAGAGACGAGACGGAGAGAGAGAGATGTGAGAAAGGGTGTCGGAGAGAGAGAAAGATCGACAGAGGAGAGAGAGCTCCGGTGATGACAGCGCCGCCGCAGACGGCGGCGGTAGTGGGCAGCGGTGGTGATGGTTTTCGATGGTGTTGACGGCGACAACAGCCGTGGTCGAGTCTCAGCTCGTGCTTCATGTCTCGGCTCGGCTCAAGTTCAAGCGTTCAGGTCACGGGTTCAGATTTAATGACGGTCCATGCTTCGGCTTCGAGTTCAGGATCGGTTCACCACTCACGGGCTCAGGTTCTCGTGTTCGGTTCAGGTTTGCTCCGGGTGTTTCAAGTAAGTTTCCGGTTTGATTTTGATTCGGGTTTTGGCTCGGGTTACAAACCTGGTTTTGGGTTCAAGTTGTGATTCAGATTATGATTCTGTTCGGGTCAGATGGTTCAAGAAGCGGGTCAAAGCTTCGGGTCAGATTTGGTCAAGTTTTGGTGCGGTTTGCTTCGATTCAGATTTGGGTTCGGTTCGGGTTCAGTTTCAGCAGTGCGGGTTTCGGTCAAACCGAGACAACTCGGTCAACAGCAGGTCAACTCAGTCAACCTATCCGCATTTCGACCCGAAGAGTGGTAAAGATTTTACGGCGCGTTTTATTTCTTTATTTCCATAGTTTTAACGTATCACGTGATAACGAGCTCGAACCGACCTATTTATAAGTTACATTTGAGATATACATATATGTTTGCCGAAATTACATTTATAGTTTAGTTGAATCTTGATAAAAATTTCGACACTTTAGTTGTCGGGGCGTCCAAAAACAAAGGAAACTCTGCCCGTTTTTCGAGAAAATCCGTAAAGACGAAGCGTTTTTATTATAAAACAAAACGTCGGAATTCGAATCCTTTTATAAATAAATATAGTATATATATTTATTTCAAACATCGCGTAACACGAATTCCCCTAATAAAAATAAATATAGATCGTATTCACTTTCAAAAACAACTCTACGATTCCTCTATAAAATAAATATAACTCTTCATATTTATTTTACACGCCTAAACGGCCTATACGTATATTTTTGGCAAATATACACAAGACGTGATACAAATTATTATATACGAAACGCGATATATGATACGAGTTTGTTATATGATATTTTCATAGAAATATTCTTTTATACTCGTATGACTACTCGAGACGGCTAACACACCTACAACGATATATTTTTATATAAATATTTATTCATTTTTAAGTCTCCCGGAAACTAAGTCTTTTTCAAGACTTATTAAATTGCTACTGACATTAAACGAGACTTAACAAGTTTAACTTAATCATTTTTTTTATTAAGTTAACAATTTACCGTTGAATCGTCCGATTAACGATTCGGTAGAGCTCGATGGCACGTAGTTTAAATACTGCGTTTATTTAGAAACTTATTAGGTATTCCGTGTTAGGAATATTGTAGAATGCACGCTAGCGAGTCTCACTTTGGAAACGACATCAAGGAAGTCGTAATTAGCTAGCTTTGCACAGGAATATTCAGGTGAGTTCATAACCCCACTTTTCACGGCTCTACATTTTTATAAATGTTTTCGGGGTGGAAAGACATGCACGTTTTGCAAAAGCAAACAAAGTTTAGAACAAATATAAAACTCGTATTTCTAAATCATATTACGAAGGGATTTCGAGGAACTCAAATGATTTACGAAAGGTTTATACTAAACATACCGGTTTTTACAAAAACAAATGCTTGTTCGAAATGTGAATGATATTCGGCCAGGGTGACCGGGGATTGGGTTAGGGTAACCAGGAATCTGGTCAGGGTGACCAGGAATTTATTTTATACACGGTATGATTAACGTAAGGAGGTTTAGATCATGTGAATGGGTAGTTAGAACACCGAGGGACTCGAGCGGTAGATCTATCTGGGTGTAGCGAGCCCAGCTCTAGGCCAAACGGACCTCTCGGAGGCTAACCACAACGGACCTGGAGTGACTTGGTTGCCCAACGCAAAAATCGGCTAGGTTGTGTCTTACTTACTTGCATTTCACAACATGCTAATGGCCTTGCAAACCATTGGTGATCACAAGTCCTCTTACACTGCTACATACCAGGAACATTATACTTACGAAACATACTTGTTCATACAAATTAAATACCATGTTTTCTACAAAATTTAAGGCATAAGATTATGCGGGTCAAAGTCAGGGTGGGCATTGATGATTTTACGAACATTACAAAAACATGGTTTTATGAACATAACGTGTTACAAACACAACGTTTCCATATAACTTGGCATGAAAATGATTTTTAAATTCATTTTCTCAATA
>JARYGA010045528.1:0-38267 GCA_030545235.1 Helianthus tuberosus | reverse complement strand
AAACCATCATATAATTAGTCGTGTTAGTGCCGCAATGCATAGTGTCGCAATGCAAAGTGTTGCTCCCGCCGCATCGCACGGGCACCCTACTAGTAATATAAAACGTAAAAAGATAGAATTGTTTATTCTTTCAAATAAAAATGAATAAAATTCCAGAAGGTCGATCATTGAGATCTACTAATCCATTTGGACAAAAAATTATGTGAAAATAAGGCATGGTGGAGCAGTTAGGCATAATTTATCACCTGCTTCTTATTCAAATATTCAAATGTCCTTTGATCACTTTCTGGAGCTGTTCATCTTCCATGTTTAATAATTATGATCATGATCTAAGAAAGCACCTAAATCTTTACTTTGTATATTTTACATATTCCAAAAGCTAGTATCCAAATAAATTATATTATACAAACTACTAGATAACTGGAAAATTCTGACCACAACTTCCGACAAAACATATTCGGTCGGAAAATTCTGACCATTTTCCGGCAAATTACCGACTAAAATTAGTACCTGGTTTTTGCAACTAATTTCTGACAATTTATCAACAAAAAAATTATGGTCGGAAATTTGTAGGAAGCTTCCGACTAAGGGGCTGTTTGGTAGCCTCTTAATGACCATTCAGATGCTACCTCTTAATGGTTTAAAACCTCTGAATGAATAAGAGGTAACCTCAAGTCTGAATGGTTAAGAGGTAACTTCTGAATAGTAAATCTCACATGTCACATTCTTCTACTTTCTCATTGGTAAAATTCTTAATGGTTCCATTAAGAGGTAGCCTCTTAATGACCATTCAGAGGCTACCAAACAGCCCCTCAGTTCCTATTGGAAGAGATAAATGTCAAACCTTGATCTTTCTCATTAACATTCAAGAGTTTAAATAATACAAAGGAGATCAATTTGAGATCTCGTATAAGTGGAAACTATTAATTACAATAATTACACAATAATATTCTATTACACCCTCGCAGTCGAAGCTGGAGGTGACCGTATGCTGAGACTGGAGCGGAAGTCTTCAAACAAAACGCGCGGCAATCCTTTCGTGAAAATATCAGCAACTTGGTAACGAGAAGGGACGTGGAGAACACGAACTTGACCGCGCTGAACTTGTTCGCGCACGAAGTGGATGTCAAGTTCAATATGTTTCGTTCTCTGATGTTGAATAGGATTGTCGGAGAGATAGATAGTGTCGCAACACCCGTCCCCTATACAAACCCGGGAACGGGCGACCGCGTATCTAATACGTATCCAGGGGTTATGATACTTACAACGGAGCATAACTTCGTTATTTAGGGGGTATAGTACCCGAGTATAATGCCTATTCTTAAAGAAATTCGAGAGAGAAAGTAATTTTGAACGATTTGAACGAACTGTCGTTGCCTGCTATTTATAGGGCTTCACTTCGAGTCTCTTGCGGCCCGCGTAAGATAAGCTTAAGGCTTACGCGGCCCGCGTAGTAGGGGGTCTAGGCTGTAGCTGATCCGGGTCACGAGTATAGGTTCAACACGTTGATGACACGTGTCGGCTCAGGGTTTCACCGCGTTGATGATCTGTCGCGCCCCGCGTAGACCCTTGGGTGGTCTTACGCGGCCCGCGAGTGATACAAAAAATTTGTTTTTATTTTATTTTTAATGTTGTATCATATTTTGGGATCGTTTTTCACATACGGGGTGGGGTGTATTTTAAGACATATTGGGATATTTTAAAATATCTTAGGGTGTCGGAAAAATTTCAGGAGGATGACGGTTTATTTTAGGGTTGTTATATCCTCCCCACCTTATTTTAGAGCTCGTCCTCGAGATCTACTAGAACAAGTGTGGATATTTTCTTTGCATTTCTGATTCAAGTTCCCATGTATACTCTGGTCCTCTTTTGGAGTCCCATTTCACTTTGACCAGAACTAATCTCTTATGCTTGAGGTTCTTAACTTTCCTGTCTTCAATCTGTAGAGGCCTTTCTACAAACTTGAGTTGTTCATTTACCTCTATATCCTTAAGAGGCACTACTAGTGATTCATCAGCTAAGCATTTCTTGAGATTTGATATATGAAATACATCATGTATTCCTGCCATTTCCTCTGGCAGTTGTAGCTGATAGGCTACAGGTCCTATTTTTCTAATAATCTCAAAAGGTCCAATATACCTGGGACTTAGTTTTCCGCTTTTGATGAATCTTACCACTACTTTCCAAAGAGAGACTTTCAATAATACTTTGTCACCTACTTGAAATTCCAATGGTTTCCGCCTGTTGTCAGCATAGCTTTTCTATCGGTCACGTGCTGCTTTCAGCCGTTCCTTGACCTGAATGATCTTGTCGGTTGTCTCCTGCACTATCTCAGGTCCAGATAGTTGCTTTTCCCCAATTTCTGCCCAACAGACCGGGGTTCGGCACTTTCGTCCATAAAGTGCTTCGAATGGTGCAGCATTGATACTTGTGTGATAACTGTTATTATAAGAAAATTCTATTAATGGTAAGTGTTCATCCGAATTACCTCCGAAATCAATTACACAAGCTCTAAGAATGTCTTCCATCGTCTGAATTGTCCTTTCGCTTTGTCCGTCCGTTTGAGGATGGTAAGTTGTGCTTAGATTTAGCTTGGTTCCCATTGCCTTTTGGAAACCTGTCAAAAATGAGAGGTAAAACGGCTATCCCTATCAGAAACAATTGATAAAGGAATTCCATGTAATGAAACTGTTTCATTTACATATAACTTGACTAATTGTTCCATACTGAAAGTTTCCTTCATTGATAGGAAATAGGCTGACTTGGTTAGCCTATCTACAATCACCCAGATTGTATCATTACCTTTTCTTGTTTTGGGTAATTTGGTAACAAAATCCATTGTTATCAATTCCCACTTCCACACTGGTATTTCTAATTGCTGCAACAACCCTGAGGGTTTCTCATGTTCACCTTTAACTTGTGAACAGGTTAAACACTTAGAAACATAAGCTGCTATATCATTTTTCATTCCTATCCACCAAAAATTCCTTCTTAAATCCTGATACATCTTATCGCTTCCTGGATGCATCGCATACTTAGACTTAGCTTCTTCTAATATACGGTGGCGTAGGTTTCCTAATTTAGGTATCCACATTCTCTTTTTATGGAATCTCCAAATTCCATCTGTTCCTTGTTCTAATTCCTTAATCATTCCTTTTAACTTTTCAGTATCATCCTTGATTACTGATTCTTGTGCCTTTTTAATTTGTTCATTTAAATCTACTTGTAGATTTAATTTAAGTGAACGTACCCTTTTTGTTTTTTCATGATACTTTCAACTTAAAGTATCAGCCACTATATTGGCTTTTCCTGCATGATACTGGATATTACAATCATAATCACTAAGAATTTCCATCCAGCGTCTTTGTCTCATATTCAACTCTTTTTGCCCAAAAACATACCTTAAACTCTTATGATCTGTAAAGATGGTAAACTTACTACCATAAAGGTAATGTCTCCAAATCTTAAGGGCAAAAATTATGGCTCCTAATTCTAAGTCATGGGTTGAATAATTTTCTTCATGGTTCTTAAGTTGTCTAGACACAAAGGCTATAACCTTTTGTCATTGCATTAACACACATCCATAACCTAACTTAGAAGCGTCACAATATACTACAAAGTGTTCAGTTCCTTCTGGCAACGCTAGTATGGGTGCATGGGTCAGTCTTTGCTTAAGAATTCTAAAGGCTTCTTCTTGCTTTGGTCCCCATTCAAACTTAATGGATTTACAGGTTAACTTAGTTAAGGGAATGACTATTCTAGAAAAATCTCGAATAAATCTTCTATAATAACCGGCCAATCCTAAGAAACTTCTAACCTCGGTTGGTGACTCAGGGGTTGTCCATTTGGTAATCGTCTCGATCTTTGTGGGATCCACATGAATTCCTTCATGATTGACTAAGTGTCCAAGAAATTGTACTTGTTCTAATCAAAACTCGCACTTTGAAAACTTATCATAAAGCTTTTCCTTCCTTAATAAACTTAGAAGTGCGTGCAAATGCCTTGCATGTTCTTCTTTACTCTTAGAGTAAATAAGAATATCATCTATGAAGACAATTATGAATTTATCCAAATATGGCTTACATATTCGGTTCATCATGTCCATAAATGCAGTTGGGGCATTGGTTAAACCAAATGGCATGACAGTAAATTCATAATGGCCATACCTTGTTCTAAATGCGGTCTTAGGGATGTCCTCTTCCGGTACCTTTAATTGATGATATCCTGACCTTAAATCGATTTTAGAGAAAAATCGAGCTCCTTGCAATTGATCAAACAGATCATCGATTCTTGGTAATGGATACCGATTCTTAATCGTGACCTTGTTCAGTTCACGGTAATCAATGCACATCTGCATTGATCCGTCTTTCTTTTTGACGAACAGTATCGGCGCTCCCCACGGCGATGAACTTGGCTGTATAAATCCTTTCTCCAATAATTCGTCTAATTGTTTCTTTAGTTCCTGCATTTCTGCAGGTGCCAAACGGTAAGGTGCTTTGGCAATCGGTGCTGTCCCTGGTAGCAGATGGATTCTGAATTCAACTTCTCTGTCCGGCGGTAGTCCTGGTAATTCTTCTAGAAATACATCTGAAAACTGAGACACTACTGGAATGTCTTTTAGTTCTTTTTCTTTAGTGTTAGTGATTATAGAAATCAAATACACTATAGACCCTTTTTCTGATATAACTTGTTGTTTTCATCATAGAGATGAATTTCGTGGATCTAGATGTCTTATCTCCTTTAATTGTGATCTTTTCACCTTTTGGTGAATTTACTTGAATTGACTTTTGATCACATAAAATACTGGCTTTATTGGCTATTAACCAATCTATTCCTAATACAATATCAAATCCTGCCAGATTCATTGGGTAAAGGTTTGCAATAAACTTTTGATTTAAAATTTCTATTCTTGCTCCCTGCAAGATTTCAGAAATCCTAATGGTTTCCCCATTGGCTGTCTCTACTAGACATTCTTGTGGGAGTTTAGTTAATGATTGATTAAGAAATTTGCAAAACGAAGTATTAATAAAACTTTGGTTTGCACCAGAGTCAAATAATACTTTGGCAAAAACATCATTAACTAAAAACGTACCGGCTATCACGTCCGGAATCATTTTGGCTTCATCCGCCGTCAGAATAAATGCTCTAGCATTTTTAGTGTTCTTGCTGTTCGCGACTGGAGCTAGTTTCGGGCAGTTTGGCTTGATGTGACCTTTTTCTCCACAGTTGAAGCATAGTCCATTACTAGATTTCCTCCTGCAATCTTCTTCCTTGTGTCCTGGTAACTTACAGAAATTGCAGTGAGTGGAGCATTTTCCCGAATGCTTCTTCTTGCAAGCCATACAATACGGTGTAGAGGTAGAACCTACGTTTCTACGGTTGGAATTTCCATAACGAAATTCCTGGGTAAGCCTTTGAGCTAGGTTTCTCCTTTGGTCTTCTTCTCGCGTACGAATTAATTCATCAGTCAAGGTGTTTGCTAATTCTACAGCTTCTTCTATGGTTTGGGGCCTCGCTGCCTTGACTACATGTCTAATCTCTCCAATTAATCCCCAGATGTAACGGGAGATCAATACCGGTTCAGGTGATGCAAGGGTTGGCACTATTCTAGCATATTCAAAGAATGTGGTAGTATAACCCTTACTATCTACCCGGTCATCCTAAGGTTCAGAAACTTATTCGCTATCTGTTCCTTTTCATTGGGAGGGCAGAATTTCCTTTCTACCATATTTTTGAATTCTTCCCATTCCATATTGTAAACCCTATCACTTCCTCTAGACTGGAGGATAGTGTTCCACCATTCTAAGGCTGAGTTCTTAAACATATTAGAAGCAAACATTATCTTATCTTCTTCCGCGCATTTGCTTATATTTAGAACAGCCTCAGTCTTTTCTATCCAGCGTAGAGCTGCAATGAGTTCTTCATTGCCCGAGAATTCTATTGGTTTACAGGACCATAATTCTTATAAGAACAACCATAAGGCATGGTTCTTTTTCTTTTGGGAATGGGCACTTGAAGTACAGGTCCATTGTTCACGCTGTGTTCAGGTTCGGTTGGTCGCTTACTGCCATGTTTATTTTTATTATCAGCTTCCTTAACGGTTTGGATAATAAATGGCATTGCATCTATGATTCCTTGTGCCACAATGTGTTGGATGGCACTATTATCCACTTGGTTTCCATTGTTATTGTTGTTTGGATTCTCACTAATCGGATTATTGTCATTCTGGAGGTTATCAGTCTGGTTTTCCTGATTCACTTCGTTGTCCATCTGAATTTTTAAACAATTACCACATATTAATATCACAAAATGATATTTAATATAGCCAATCACATGACACGCATTTTGGTCAAAAGCGTCGATCATTGCGACTTACTATTTTCTTATATATAATATGCATCTAATACAAAACAATACTGGAAATTAAAATTACAATACCAACTGAAATAAAAATTACACTAATAGTAGTAGGCATCCGTAGTTTTTTTTTTCAAACACATACACACATATTTATGAATCGTTTGAGAATAAGTATTATGATAAAGAAAAGCTTTGGCAAGTGTAAAAGAATAGGTATAAATTCTTTTTGTGTCAAAATACCTCAAAATGGTCTTCGTCATAAATTAACTATCTGAAAGGGGTAAATTTGGAATAAGCAATTGATACACATAAAATCCACCACATTAATAGTTGTGGTGGAAGACCACTCAATAAGAAAGGTGAAAATATGATTCTAGAAATGAATAAGCGTGGTTTATGCGTAAAAGCGCTTAAATACCCTTAACGGGTCAAAATAAGCACATAAGCATAAACGGGTTAATGATGTATAATAACCCATGAATTGAACCTTGTCTGATAGGAAACTTTAAAAAAATTATGTCCATGAAAAATTAGGGTGTCACAAACAAGTTAGTTTGATGAAAGTATGAACGGGTCAAAAGCTTCGTTAAAAAGTTTAATAATTAAAATTAATCTGAAGATCTAAAACGTAGAAAATTGTTAACCCGGATGTCGGGTTTTAACTCCATGTGATGGAGAATCAAATTACGAACGCATAGGAAAAAGAATCGTGTAAAACGGAGTTGTAAATTGAAAGTTATGCATTTTTTTGTGCATATTAAGTTAGTAAAAATGGAGCTGGGCAGATAGAGCATCAAAAGCAAAACTGTCACACCCCGATATTTCCACGTATTACCGGTGGGCCCGGTGGGGAGTATCGTGACGTAGTTGATATCATCATAGTCAAACAACACAATTTAAATGCATAGCGGAAGCAAAAGATAAAATATTACAAACCGATATAAAGTAATATCAAAGTATTACAAACGGAATGTAAAGGATCCACAGGCGGATCAAATAAAAGATAATTGTTCAACAGATTTTGACATCTAAGCTTGCGAGACTCTTTATTGATGCTAGGAGTAGCCAGCCTATTCCGATTAGTACTTGCACTTATCCTTTTTGGGAAAATACGTCAGTTTACACTGGTAAATACAATTTAACTGACTCCTTTTGAAAATGTTTTAAAAAAGGGTCGTATTATTGGCACACCTTGGTGCTTAAATCGACACCCTCAATACGCATCGTATAGGCCTATACGATGCGTATTGAGGTGGGTTCAAACTTCTATGCCTGCCAAAGGCTGCCATTGTCCCCCCCCCCAAAAAGTAATACGCATCGTATAGGCCTATACGATGCGTATTGAGGGTGTCGATTTAATTTTTTAATTTTTGTAAGGTAGCTTCTTGTCACGCGGTAGCAGCTTTCCGTCATGCGAACGAAGAAGCAGCACTTTGGACATTTGTTGGTCTTCAAACATCTAAGAAACATTATTTGAAGGCAGTCTCTTTGCTTCGTCCACTAGAACTATTTGTGTATGCATTCTTAGGGTTTTTATTATTTGATCAATGGAAGTTGAAATCGGCTTTGTATTTAGCACACGAAAGTACTGAACAACAGAATCACTTTATCTTTGCTTCGTCCACTTTCCAAACCGAATAACTAGCAGAACCCGACACTTCTTTTGTGATGATTCGAAACATTCCGAATAACTAGCAGGACCCGACACGTCTTCTGTGATGATTCGAAACATTCCGAATAACTAGCAGTACCCGACAATCACAAGTTGTTGATCTTTGGGGGGTGATTTACTGCCGAACAAACCATGCCCACCTTGACCAGTATAGATAAGCGTATCCCTCGATCCACTTACATTCGAATAACGCTGAGAATCCACAATGCTTATGGCCAGATTCTTTCCTTCAATCTTGGCAAAATCAATGCCTGCTTGTTTCAGTTATTTCTGTTGATCCACAAATTACAACAAATTGTGTCTAATGCAAGGATCTTCGAACGCGGTGTGTACGTTAAATACCGTTCACCGCTTGTTTAGTTGCTTCTTCTGTTAAGTTTCTGAACCAACCGAAATCCACAAATTCAAACAGTTTCACCAGGGGCATAAGATCCGTGGGCCCTATGGGCATACGACCAGTATAGGCCTATACGATGCGTATTGAAAAAGTCAGCCGCCAGACAAGAACTGTATAGGTCTATACTTTTGTTTCCCATAGCCACCGTTTCCGTAGACAAAACAAGGATCGTTCTAATAGATTAAAGAGAATAAACGAACATCAGACGTAATCTTGAAGAAACATAACATAATCCCAGATTGTCTAAAGAAGCGCTTTTATCATGTGTGATCCAGAGGTCGGTTTACTTTGTGTTATAGAACTTCCGAGCTAACATCTGACGTAGCAAGTACAATTGTTTTGAGTTTTGTCAGATAATACTTCATTTGTCGAGAAACCATACTGTCAAGAAACTAACATCTTTTAATACTTCATTTGTCGAGAAACCATACTGTAAAGATCTCTACACAAACTCTTCTACATCTTTTAACCAATTGTCCATCACTTAAGACCTTGAAAGATTTGTTGAAATCGAATTTGTGTATCTGAATTAGGTTCTCTGCCTTAGATTGTAACACCTCAAAAATTTACGTCCAATAATGTATTGACACGTGTCATAGGCTTCGAATATGTGAAAAAGCACTTTAGAGGGACTAAAGTTGACAAACAGTGAAACTATGTGAATATAAGGGTCCAAAGTGTCAACAATAGATAAATAGGCTCTACAATAACCCTACAAGGTGTTTATAATCTTAAACGATTAAATCATGGATCATACAAAGCGGAAAAATGAAAGAAAGTGAGGAATTACAAACTACAGGGGCTAAATGTGTCAACATGTTGAAAGTATACCTCTGAGTGACCTTTTGGCAAACCCGAAGCTTTGTAATGGTAAAATATACTCACTAGAATATGTGATAAAAATTACATCAAGTTTCGTTATCGTATGAGAAAGTTATGATCAAAACCGTGCACGAAGGGTTAAATGCGTTAACGTTGAAATTTGTGACTTTTCGGGTAAGCACAAAGTTAACCAAGGACCTACCCAAGTTTGTAGATGTCCTAAGGCCCTTAAAAAATCAGATTTGAGGGCCAAGAGTACAAGAAAATAGCCAAAACCATGTTTCAAAGGACCAAGGACCAAAATGTAAAACAATGAAACTTCTTAACCTGATGTACCCTTGTACGCGGCCCGCGAGGGGCTCTTCGCGGCCCGCCTACAAGCTGCCAGCGACAAAAGTGCGCAGCTGCCAGTTAACAGGTCTGATTTCGATGCTACACAGCTGTTACATGATACCAGGGACTCACCAATGGTTTTACATGCATAGAGGGGCACTTGGACAGATCTTACAACATATGTAGACTCTTGTGGCATCATCTAATGAGATCAAATTAGATATAAAAGGGTCTTGAAGTTGCAACATTCATTACTTGCATTTACAAAAATTCACAAGACCACTTCTGGAGCTTCTCTGATCAACCTCAGGCTTTCTAGTGATCTCTAAGCGTAATTAGGACTCTTGTAAGTATTCCTAACCCTCTTTAATTCGTTCTAGCTTAGTTAATTAACCAAAAGTCAAACCGTCGTAAATTAAGTTTGACTTCGAGATTAAATGAAATTTGCTCAGTCATTTTCTCAAATTGAAAGTACCTACAAGTAGGTATTTATGTGGGTAAAAAACCCTTAAAAGGGTACTTTCAGATTCTTACTCTAACTATGTTAATTGTCGAGTCAAAGCTTACTTTAAAAAGTCAACAGAATGATTATTTGCAAATTTAAGCATAATTAGCAATGTAGGGTGCATGCAACCTGTTTGATCATTAATATAACATGGTAATTAATGTAAGAACATGTCCCAACATGTTCAACTCGACAATTTTCAGTTTAAACCCGGATTGGAACCGAAAGTCGCACAATTTGACTTTTGCTTTGATTTTCAGTTCTGACCCGTTTGTGCATGTTTAGGATCTGCCTTAGAGCTTATTTTGGACCAGGTTTCATATAAGTATAACTCTATGAGATTATGCAACTTGGTTAAATACCTATCCGATTCATATGCATGTTTCCGATTAATGCTTAAATGTTGACTATTATGCCCTTTTCACTATAAAACGTGATTTTTGAAAAAGTGAAAGAGTAGAAACATTAGTTACTGATTTATAAACTTGCACCTAAAATTTGACATCAGTTTGAGGTCTAGATTAAGAGTTATGCTCATTAGCGTAATTTGAAAGCTCTGTGTTACTTAAACGGCGTAATTAGCGTATAACCTATTAAACCCACTTTTTGATATCAAACTTTTTACCCACTGATGTAATATAATATTTTGGGATTTTTGAAGATTTTTATTTAATTTTTGGTTGAGCATAACATAGGTCTCTAAGTTTAATTCGGTAGATACCGATTTTGCCCTTTTAAGCCATAAAATGAGTTTTACAAATCCTTTTGACCCCAAACCTTTTTCTACTGATTTTAATTGTTAAATAAAATATTTTGAGCCTTCTGGAATTATAAAAATATCAGCTTTCCTTTAAAAACCCGGAAATGGCTCCAAATCGCCTTTTTAAGCATTTTTAACGCATAGTATGTACTATAACCATATTAAACATATAAGGTTGATACCTACTGATGTTTTTAGTATATTTTTATATAATAACAGTAAGTAAAAGTTTTTGAACTCAGATTTCCAGTTTTGACCTTTTAAGCCTAAGTGAAATTACCAAAATACCCCTAAGGTGCATAGTTTGGTTTTAAATGATAAATTTCACATATAGGTCATACCCTACTGTTATAACTTATTAAATTATGTGTATTTACTGTATAAATCAGACCTGTAACTCAGATTACAAATAAAACTCTTTTATAATCTTTTAAATGACCAAAATGCCCTTATGAGGCATATATCGGGTTTAAATTCGTTTGGGGCATAATAGAAGACATCTTACTGATGTCACAACATATTTAAAGTATATTAACTCAGGGAACTTGCATATGACTCTTATGGTTACCCGTGACGCCCTTTTCGCGCTCGGTTCGGTTTATGTAACTAGTTTGCATAAATTGACCGAAACGGGTCAAACCTTATCGTCTTTGTCTCAAAATCCAGAATGTATTTAGTATACCCATATTATACAAGTATTCAAACTTGTCGGGTCTAAATCACATTCTATCCGGTCTTCGCTTAATCGTGCGTTTGAACCGTATCGCCCTTAAAACTAGCCGGTCTAAGCTTAAGCTTAAATAAAGACCCGTTAGAAATCTAATAGGTTATTATAAACCTTCATTCCAGATTAGGACCACCAGTAAAAGCTACTTGCAATTTGCTTATTGTGAATTATACTTTTCTCAGGTAAATACTTTTAACTTATTTTCCCTATACGGGCTTGGGGTACGGTATATAAAATACTGCTTGGTCCGACATTGAATTCTTTAATCCAATAGAGCTTAAATTTATTGATATGCTATGTTTTGAATGTGTTTTGTTTGTTTAAAGCCTTTGGGGGGTTAATGACCATGTCCCGGATATCCTTGGCATCATCTTACGAGATGGCCACGACCTGAGCACGGGGTGTAGGCGTACACCTTTCAGTGCATAACTCAATATTGTGGTGTGTCTATTAATCTTTAACCCGGTCTACGGATCGGGCTACTGAACGCATAAGTAACATGTAAATCCCTTACAAGATTATCTTCACATAATTATCCCAAGTTATAAAATGTTTTGTGCCACGTGCATTCAAATCAATTTTCAACCTTTTCAAAATGAGTCAGTTAAATTGTATTTACTAGTGTAAACTGACGTATTTTCCAAAAGGTTAAGTGCAGGTACTATTCGTACTAGGCTGGCTGTCTTCTAAGCGTCCACAATAAGTCTCGCAAGCTTGGATGTCAATAAAGCTGTTGAACAATATCTTCTTTTATTTTGATCCGCCTATGGATCCGTTTCAACTATTCGTGATATTTAATATTACACTTTATTTAAGTTGAAATGAATCTATCTTTGCTTCCGCTGTGCATTTATATATTGTGTTGTTTGTCTATGATGATACCAACTACGTCACTATACTCCCCACCGGGCCCACCGGTGACACATGGAAAAATAGGGGTGTGACAGGTTGGTATCAGAGCCAACTCTGAGTGAATTAAACACTAGTCTTTTGTGTTTAATCTCAGTTACACAATTGCACATTCCTCGATTCTCGAGTCTAGACAAAGAACTTAGGAACTATCCAAATTTTTGGTTTTTTTTCTAACTTTGTCTTATATATTTCTTGTTGTATCACTTGTTTGTTTTTGACAGGTTGTCAAAATGCCGCCGCGAATGAGAGGAAGAGGCAGAGGAAACGGGCCACTTACCGCCCTAAACGACTATGAAGCCGGACCTTCGCACCGGCAAACACCTTCAGATCCCCATAACTCAGATGCTCAAGATCTTTGGAGGTCTTTTACTGAACCAGCTAGGCGCTCAGTTTCACTGAGTACCTCCCCGTCTATCCCACACTCCTTCGGGCCTCATTCTGAAAATGAGCCCCACAACTCTCACCAGTCCTACATTCCTCTTCTAGGACACAATTCACCCTTTGACCATCTATCACCCGTCTTCCAGGGCCAGTTCAACCCTGCTGATTACCTTGGAGAACCAGTGGGTTTTAACCCACTTGGACCTGAAGACCACTTTTCCGGTGGCAACCCGATGGATATCGATGAGGACACCGATCCTGCAATGCCACCATCCGGAACTCCCAACCATCCCATCGAAATTTCTGATGGGTCACCTTTTGTGGGATCACCTTACAATGGTCCCGACAGCTTTGAGGAGAAATTCCGGCAGTATGACTGGGTATTTACTCCCAGTTATCATAGCTCTCCCCTGCACCAGCCACACCATAGCTCTCCCCAACACCAGCCGCAGCACAACTCTCCCCTGCACCACCAGCAGCAGCCACAGCAGCAGCAGAATCCTTATGAGGATTCTCGACTTGTCGCGGTCACTCCGCCGGCAGCACCACCTCAGCTTCAGCCTCCCTCAACCCTGAGGCGAAGGAGAATGACCTTGCGAATATCTGCACGAGGGGGAGTGCGCATCAGCACCCCTCCACATTCAAGTGGCAGCCGGTACTCGCCACTTCACGAAGAACCGGAGATGGGAGAATCTTCACACCCCATCTCAGAAGTGAACACTGCGCCAGTCGCGCCACAGCCACCATTGGGTTTTGGAGACCCAATTCCCACTTACACTGGTGCGGCAGCATACAATCCCTTCGAGCAGCTGATCCACACAAATTACAACTTTGCAGAGGATCCCTACTGGGTAGCTTCGAGCTTCAACGCTCCCCGTCCGGAAGGTCCCTACGGAGGTCCCTGGGCTACGGGACACTCGACCTATGGATACCCACCATATGGGTATCAGCAACCGCCGCCTCCTCAACCTCAGCATCTTCAGCAACCACCGCGGACACCGGTGATGTCACCGCCACAATTTCAAGAAATCCTTCAAGGGATAAATGAGGTGCGACAAGAGGTGCGGCATGAGTTGCGAGAAGAACGAAGGCATAACCGGGGGATGTTCAAGAAAATGGTGAATTTGATCAAGGGAAAAAGCAAGAAGGATCACTAAATCCTTTGTTTGTTTATTTATTTTAGTTGTAATCATGTCCCTGCGAGGACATTTATTTTTGTACTCTGCCCCTGCGTGGGCATATTTCCTTTCTGTTCTGCCCCTGCGTGGGCGTGTTTTTCTTTTTGACCCCTGCGTGGGTTTGTTTTGTTAGTTGGCCCCTGCGTGGGCATGTTGTTTATGTAAAAGTCCCGTTTAGGGCAAACTCGTACTAGTTTAATTTTTGTTTGGAATGGTTAATTTAAGTTTTTCATTTTTAAATTATATGCATGAATATAATATATGAAGAAATGAAAAAATAACATTTATTATTTTAAATTTACCATTTTAATAATAAGAATCTTAAAAAGGTAAAACCTAGCTTGAATGTCATATTAAAGACCTGGCCAATATGGTAGAACCTGTTTAAAAAGATTCAAATCTCTGTTAACATCTGCAAACATGTTAACATTCTTGGCTAGTGTGATCCGCAAAATCACACATGTCACCCTTTTTAATAAATTATCCAAATTTATATTTTTATATATATTTGATTGTGACAAAATGCCTACGGGTTATAATTAATGTCATATAAAACAAAAGGCAGTCGTAGTTATAGACTCCCTGTCAATAAAGGGATTGATTGATATTTTATTCAAACTTTAATCCTATGAGATCTAAATTTATAATTTAGAAATTTGTCTACGTGACTAGGCCTATGTGCTATTATTAATTTATGGCTTTGGATTATGATAAAGATCCTGAATAAGCATATATATTTAATAAATTAACTAAAATGGCTATTAAAACCATGGTTAATAAATCGTCAAGAATGATAATACTGTTTAGGCTTCTAAATAGACCTTGTCCTTATTTTTATGTAGCAATTAAGACTACAAGGCTAAGTCTGAAGAAATAAACAGTCGTCCAGCAGAAAACCCTGAAAATGCTAAGATACTTGTAACTGGTGCGGAGTTACAAGCAATAGTGGAAAATGTTGTTACCAAAGCCATCGAGAGGCAATATAGTGAATCAAGCGGGACCCGAAGTAGGACCTGATCCGCACCACTTTCCAAGCCAAAAGTTCACTCGGAGGCTCATAGCAAACCACCCTCTAAGAAAGATGAACCTAAGAAAGATGAGCTCAAGAAGGATGATGATCGACATTCATCAAATCAGAACAGTGTTCCCTCAAAAAGGATGGTGTATGATGCCAAACCACACACCAAGTCCTGTACTTACAAGTACTTTGTTTCTTGCAAACCCCGGGACTTCACCGGGGAGAAAGGAGCGGTCGACTGCATGACCTGGTTGGACGAGATGGATACGGTTGTGGACATCAGCGGTTGTCCTGAAAGGGATGTAGTGAAATACGTATCCCAATCGTTCAAGGGAGAAGCACTGGCGTGGTGGAAGTCCCTCATACAAGCTGCTGGAAAGGTCCCACTCTATAATTTATCATGGGATCAGTTCGTTGCTCTCATTAAGGATAATTATTGCCCGCAGCACGAAGTCGAGAGAATCGAATCAGACTTCTTATCGTTAGTGATGAAGAATTTAGACTGCCAGGCATACCTCACCACTTTCAATACCCTATCTAGGTTGGTTCCGTACTTGGTAACCCCAGAACCAAAGAGGATTGCTCGTTTCATCGGGGATTTAGCCCCAGAGATTAAAGCAAGTGTTAAGGCATCAAGGCCTGCAACCTTCAGATCAGCAGCTGATCTATCTCTATCTCTTACCTTGGACGTAGTCAGGTTGAGAACGCTCAGAAACTCAGAAGAAGGTAAGAGGAAGCGTGAGGACGATACCTCACGAAGATCAGATAAGAAACACTGAGGAAATAACGACCACAAGAAAGGGTCGGGATCTAAGAAGGATGGGCAACAATCGGGGGATAAGCCCAAATGTAAAACTTGTAAGAAGAACCATTTTGGGAGGTGTCGACTTGAGTCGAAATCCCAGTCTCACTCGAGACCCTGTGGGATTTGCAAATCTACGGATCATAAGACTTTGGAGTGTAAGAAGCTGAAAGATGCAACATGTTACGGTTGCAATGAAAAAGGGCACATTAAGTCCAATTTCCCAAAGAGCACCAAGAAAACCGAAGATGGGAAAAAGACCAATGCGAGGGTCTTCAAGATGGACGCTAAGGAAGCTGTTCAGGATGACAACGTGATCACAGGTACTTTTCTCGTAAATGATGTTTTTGCTAGAGTATTGTTTGATTCTGGAGCAGATAAGTCTTTTGAGGATAATAAGTTTTGTGAGTTGTTGAAATTACCTGTAAAAGCCTTAAGTGTGAAATATGAGGTGGAATTAGCTGATGGAACCATAGAAACCGCCTCAACTGTTTTAGATGGATGTGATGGAACCATAGAAACCGCCTCAACTGTTTTAGATGGATGTGTTATATCCATTAGGAATCACTCTTTTCCTTTGTCCTTACTTCCCTTTAAGCTAGCCGGATTTGATATAGTTATAGGTATGGATTGGTTATCGCATAACCAAGCCCAGATTATGTGCAGCAGAAAGCAAGTAGTAGTCAAAACTCCGTCTGGTGAGTCACTTACCATTCAAGGGGATACCCAGCATGGATTGCCTGAGCAAGTGTCCATGCTCAAGGCATCCAGATGTCTGCAGAAGGGTTCTGTCATTTATATGGCACAAGTTACTATTGATGAGCCAAAGCCTAAGATCGAAGACATTCCCGTCATTTCAGAATATCCTGAAATTTTTCCCGAAGAACTACCTGGTTTACCACCAGATAGGCAAGTTGAATTCCGAATTGACATCATTCCGGGTGCAGCACCAGTAGCAAGAGCGCCTTATAGGTTAGCACCAACAGAAATGAAGGAGTTAAGGACGCAGTTAGATGATCTGTTAGCTAAAGGTTTTATTAGACCTAGTTCGTCTCCTTGGGGAGCGCCGATCTTGTTTGTCAAGAAGAAGGATGGATTGATGCATCTGTGCATCGATTACCGTGAACTTAATACAGTCACTATCAAGAATAGGTATCCTTTGCCCAGGATCGACGATCTGTTCGATCAATTGCAAGGGGCAAGCTACTTCTCTAAGATCGACTTGAGGTCAGGCTATCATCAGTTGAAGGTCAAGGATGAAGATGTGCACAAGACTGCATTTAGGACTCGTTATGGTCATTACGAGTTCCTAGTGATGCCTTTTGGGCTCACTAATGCACCGCCCACATTCATGGATCTCATGAATCGCGTCTGCAAGCCTTACTTGGACAAATTCGTCATCGTCTTTATTGACGACATCCTTATTTACTCGAAGAACCAAGCTGACCACGAGAAACACCTTCGTTGTATTCTCAAACTTCTACATCATGAGAAAATCTACGCCAAATTTTCGAAGTGCGAGTTTTGGCTTCGAGAAGTCCAATTCCTTGGACATGTGGTAAGTGAGCGTGGTATCCAAGTGGATCCCGCTAAGGTAGAAGCAGTTATGAATTGGCAAGAGCCAAAGACGCCTACTGAGATTCGTAGCTTCCTTGGTTTAGCAAGATATTATAGGCGTTTTATTGAAAATTTCTCAAGTATTGCTGCGCCTCTAACTTCTTTGACACGTAAGAAGGTTAAGTTTGATTGGGGCCCTAAGCAGCAGGAATCCTTTGACATTCTTAAGAAAAAGTTGAGCAATGCACCAGTATTAACATTGCCCGATGGTATAGAAGAATTTGTGGTGTATTGTGATGCATCACACACTGGTATGGGCTGTGTACTCATGCAGAAAGGCAAGGTTATTGCCTACGCTTCACGACAGTTAAAGGTACACGAGAAACATTACACCACCCATGATTTGGAGTTGGGTGCCGTTGTATTTGCATTAAAACTTTGGAGGCACTACTTGTATGGTACCAAGTGTGTGATCTATTCAGATCACAAGAGCCTTCAACACTTGTTCAATCAGAAGGACTTGAACATGAGGCAGCGACGCTGGATGGAAACTCTAAATGATTATGATTGTGAAATAAAATACCATCCAGGCAAGGCAAATGTAGTTGCTGACGCCTTAAGCAGAAAAGAAAGAGTGAAACCGATAAGAATCAATGCCAAGCGCATCGAAATCAGGAATAGTTTGAACGAAAGGGTGTTAGCAGCACAGAAAGAAGCTGTGCTGGAAGCTAACTATCCTGAAGAAAAAACTAGGAGTAACTGAGGAGCAGTTATCCTATGACAAGGATGGAATGCTAAGATTGAATGGACGGATATGGGTTCCAGTTTATGGAGGACTTCGAGATGTTATCCTCCAGGAAGCCCACAGTTCCAAATATTCCGTTCATCCTGGAGCCGATAAGATGTACCAGGATCTAAAGGCAAACTACTGGTGGATTGGTTTGAAAAAGTCTGTAGCTGCCTATGTAGCTAAATGTTTGGCTTGTGCGCAAGTCAAAGCTGAGCACCAGAAGCCGTCAGGTTTGTTACAACAACCTGAAATCCCCACATGGAAGTGGGAGATGGTGACGATGGATTTCATCACCAAGTTACCAAAGACGAGGAAGGGAAATGATACTATATGGGTCATAGTGGATAGACTGACGAAGTCAGCACATTTCCTACCCATTAAGGAAACTTACAGCTCAGACATGTTAGCTCAATTGTACGTAGATAAGATTGTAGCTCTGCATGGCGTGCCATTGTCAATTATCTCTGATAGAGATACGAGATACACCTCTCATTTTTGGAAAAGTTTCCAACAGTCTTTGGGCACGCGCTTAAATTTTAGTACGGCTTACCATCCACAGACGGACGGACAGAGTGAGCGTACCATCCAAACATTGGAAGACATGCTTCGTGCATGTGTGATTGATTTAGGTGGCAGTTGGGATAAGCATCTGCCATTGGTCGAGTTCTCCTATAACAATAGCTACCATACTAGTATTAAGGCTGCGCCTTTTGAGGCATTATATGGTAGAAAATGTAGAACACCTATTTGTTGGTCGGAAGTAGGAGACGTTCAATTGTCAGGACCAGATTTGGTCTTTGAAACGACGGACAAGATTGTCCAGATTCGCGATCGTTTGAAAGCTGCCAGGGATAGGCAGAAAAGTTATGCGGATCCAAAGCGTAAGTCTTTTCACTTCGAAGTAGGTGACAAAGTATTGCTTAAAGTATCACCCTGGAAAGGGGTGATGCGATTTGATAAGAAAGGCAAGCTAAGCCCGAGATACATAGGACCTTTCGAGGTTATCGAACGTGTCGGGTCAGTTGCTTATAAGTTAAACTTGCCTGAAGAACTCAGTGCTATCCACAATGTTTTTCACATCTGTAATCTGAAGAAGTGTTTCGCTGATGAATCACTGGTCATACCACATACGGATGTGCATATAGATGAAAGCTTGAAATTTGTGGAAAAACCATTGTCGATTGAGGATCGACAGGTAAAGAAGCTTCAAAGGAAGCATGTGCCTATTGTAAAGGTCAAATGGGATGCCCGTAGAGGTCCCGAATACACGTGGGAAGTAGAATCCACGATGAAAGAAAAATACCCTCATTTGTTTCAGTAAATCTCGAGGTCGAGATTTCTTTTAAGGGGGTGAGGATGTAACACCTCGAAAATTTACGTCCAATAATGTATTGACACGTGTCATAGGCTTCGAATATGTGAAAAAGCACTTTAGAGGGACTAAAGTTGACAAAGAGTGAAACTATGTGAATATAAGGGTCCAAAGTGTCAACAATGGATAAATAGGCTCTACAATAACCCTACAAGGTGTTTATAATCTTTAACGATTAAATCATGGATCATACAAAGCGGAAAAATGAAAGAAAGTGAGGAATTACAAACTACAGGGGCTAAATGTGTCAACATGTTGAAAGTATACCTCTGAGTGACCTTTTGGCAAACCCGAAGCTTTGTAATGGTAAAATATACTCACTAGAATATGTGATAAAAATTACATCAAGTTTCGTTATCGTATGAGAAAGTTATGATCAAAACCGTGCACGAAGGGTTAAATGCGTTAACGTTGAAATTTGTGACTTTTCGGGTAAGCACAAAGTTAACCAAGGACCTACCCAAGTTTGTAGATGTCCTAAGGCCCTTAAAAAAAATCAGATTTGAGGGTCAAGAGTACAAGAAAATAGCCAAACCCACGTTTCAAAGGACCAAGGACCAAAATGTAAAACAATGAAACTTGTTAACCTGATGTACCCTTGTACGCGGCCCGCGAGGGGCTCTTCGCGGCCCGCCTACAAGCTGCCAGCGACAAAAGTGCGCAGCTGCCAGTTAACAGGTCTGATTTCGATGCTACACAGCTGTTACATGATACCAGGGACTCACCAATGGTTTTACATGCATAGAGGGGCACTTGGACAGATCTTACAACATATGTAGACTCTTGTGGCATCATCTAATGAGATCAAATTAGATATAAAAGGGTCTTGAAGTTGCAACATTCACTACTTGCATTTACAAAAATTCACAAGACCACTTCTGGAGCTTCTCTGATCAACCTCAGGCTTTCTAGTGATCTCTAAGCGTAATTAGGACTCTTGTAAGTATTCCTAACCCTCTTTAATTCGTTCTAGCTTAGTTAATTAACCAAAAGTCAAACCGTCGTAAATTAAGTTTGACTTCGAGATTAAATGAAATTTGCTCAGTCATTTTCTCAAATTGAAAGTACCTACAAGTAGGTATTTATGTGGGTAACAAACCCTTAAAAGGGTACTTTCAGATTCTTACTCTAACTATGTTAATTGTCGAGTCAAAGCTTACTTTAAAAAGTCAACAGAATGATTATTTGCAAATTTAAGCATAATTAGCAATGTAGGGTGCATGCAACCTGTTTGATCATTAATATAACATGGTAATTAATGTAAGAACTTGTCCCAACATGTTCAACTCGACAATTTTCAGTTTAAACCCGGATCGGAACCGAAAGTCGCACAATTTGACTTTTGCTTTGATTTTCAGTTCTGACCCATTTGTGCATGTTTAGGATCTGCCTTAGAGCTTATTTTGGACCAGGTTTCATATAAGTATAACTCTCTGAGATTATGCAACTTGGTTCAATACCTATCCGATTCATATGCATGTTTCTGATTAATGCTTAAATGTTGACTATTAGGCCCTTTTCACTATAAAACGTGATTTTTGAAAAAGTGAAAGAGTAGAAACATTAGTTACTGATTTATAAACTTGCACCTAAAATTTGACATCAGTTTGAGGTCTAGATTAAGAGTTATGCTCATTAGCGTAATTTGAAAGCTTTATGTTACTTAAACGGCGTAATTAGCGTATAACCTATTAAACCCACTTTTTGATATCAAACTTTTTACCCACTGATGTAATATAATATTTTGGGATTTTTGAAGATTTTTATTTAATTTTTGGCTGAGCATAACATAGGTCTCTAAGTTTAATTCGGTAGATACCGATTTTGCCCTTTTAAGCCATAAAATGAGTTTTACAAATCCTTTTGACCCCAAACCTTTTTCTACTGATTTTAATTGTTAAATAAAATATTTTGAGCCTTCTGGAATTATAAAAACATCAGCTTTCCTTTAAAAACCCGGAAATGGCTCCAAATCGCATCTTTAAGCATTTTTAACGCATAGTATGTACTATAACCATATTAAACATATAAGGTTGATACCTACTGATGTTTTTAGTATATTTTTATATAATAACAGTAAGTAAAAGTTTTTGAACTCATATTTCCAGTTTTGACCTTTTAAGCCTAAGTGAAATTACCAAAATACCCCTAAGGTGCATAGTTTGGTTTTAAATGATAAATTTCACATATAGGTCATACCCTACTGTGATAACTTATTAAATTATGTGTATTTACTGTATAAATCAGACCTGTAACTCAGATTACAAATAAAACTCTTTTATAATCTTTTAAATGACCAAAATGCCCTTATGAGGCATATATCGGGTTTAAATTCGTTTGGGGCATAATAGAAGACATCTTACTGATGTCACAACATATTTAAAGTATATTAACTCAGGGAACTTGCATATGACTCTTATGGTTACCCGTGACGCCCTTTTCGCGCTCGGTTCGGTTTATGTAACTAGTTTGCATAAATTGACCGAAACGGGTCAAACCTTATCGTCTTTGTCTCAAAATCCAGAATGTATTTAGTATACCCATATTATACAAGTATTCAAACTTGTCGGGTCTAAATCACATTCTATCCGGTCTTCGCTTAATCGTGCGTTTGAACCGTATCGCCCTTAAAACTAGCCGGTCTAAGCTTAAGCTTAAATAAAGACCCGTTAGAAATCTAATAGGTTATTATAAACCTTCATTCCAGATTAGGACCACCAGTAAAAGCTACTTGCAATTTGCTTATTGTGAATTATACTTTTCTCAGGTAAATACTTTTAACTTATTTTCCCTATACGGGCTTGGGGTACGGTATATAAAATACCGCTTGGTCCGGCATTGAATTCTTTAATCCAATAGAGGTTAAATTTATTGATATGCTATGTTTTGAATGTGTTTTGTTTTCTTAAAGCCTTTGGGGGGTTAATGACCATGTCCCGGATATCCTTGGCATCATCTTACGAGATGGCCACGACCTGAGCACGGGGTGTAGGCGTACACCTTTCAGTGCATAACTCAATATTGTGGTGTGTCTATTAATCTTTAACCCGGTCTACGGATCGGGCTACTGAACGCATAAGTAACATGTAAATCCCTTACAAGATTATCTTCACATAATTATCCCAAGTTATAAAATGTTTTGTGCCACGTGCATTCAAATCAATTTTCAACCTTTTCAAAATGAGTCAGTTAAATTGTATTTACCATTGTAAACTGACGTATTTTCCAAAAGGTTAAGTGCACGTACTATTCGTACTAGGCTGGATGTCTTCTAAGCGTCCACAATAAGTCTCGCAAGCTTGGATGTCAATAAAGCTGTTGAACAATATCTTCTTTTATTTTGATCCGCCTGTGGATCCGTTTCAACTATTCGTGATATTTAATATTACACTTTATTTAAGTTGAAATGAATCTATCTTTGCTTCCGCTGTGCATTTATATATTGTGTTGTTTGTCTATGATGATACCAACTACGTCACTATACTCCCCACCGGGCCCACCGGTGACACGTGGAAAAATAGGGGTGTGACATAGATCGGTCATTCCTTGTGATACATGAACGTTTGATTTAATATGGATAACACACGATAAGTTTAAACTACAACACACGATAAGTTGAAGGTATACGTAATAAAACGACAATATATGCGAAAGTTCAGCAAAAACGAGACTTATACGCGTCGAACCGAGGGAAACACGATAACACTAAATTTGAAATAACACCATATACGATCGTATAGGCCTATGTTGTATCGTATATCAGCTTAATACGAATCGTATAGGCCTATACGATTCGTATTAATCTTTGAATTTTCTCAAAAATACCCCTGAATTTATCAGAAAACCGGGGGTATTTCAGTAAAATCATCGATTAATACGCATCGTATAGGCCTATACGATGCGTATTGAACTATAAATTTCTCAAAAAGTATTTCTTCAAATCAAGGATTCCATCATATAGGCCTATACGAGAATTAAACACATGTACGCGACAAAACAAGGATCATTCTAATAGATTAAAGAGAATAAACCAAGTACAAAATCATCTGCTTTCTGAATCTGAATCTGAATGTTAACATTGACTCATAAACCCTTGAATCCCAACGCTTCTATGACGATATCAGCGTTGTTTATCAGACGATATCAGCGTTGTTTATCACCCTGTGTGAGCATTGGAAGCCCCGACCACTAGCAGAAGAACCCGACACGTCTGCTATGATGATTTAGAGGTCGGTCTTAGGTGGGCATAAGATCTGTGGGCCCTATTGTCGGATATGTGACTCAAGAAAGTCATTGGACTGCTACCGATGAAGTCAAATGTGATCAAACCCTTGAATCCCAATGCTTCTATGACGATATCAGCGTTGTTTATCACCGTGTGTGAGCATTGGAAGCCCTAACCACTAGCAGAAGAACCCGACACGTCTGCTATGATGATTCAGAGGTCGGTCTCGGGTGGGCATAAGATCCGTGGGCCCTATTGTCGGATATGTGACTCAAGAAAGTCATTGGACTGCAGCCGATGAAGTCAAATGTGATCAAACTTGGACATCAGACGTAAATCGAAGAAACATAACAGAATCTGAATCTGAATGTTAACTTTGACTCGTTCAAGTCATGCAATGTTTCTTCTCAATTGAATAGACCGACACTTGCTTCATATGACTCACTTGAATCATCTCGGAAGTGGATTTCGGTTGGGTCAGATCTCTTTGGGTATATTCGAAACCAACTAAAATACGTTGAAGTATTGAATCAACAGAAATAACTGAAATAACTTGAATTATCTCGGAAGTACTAAACAACAGAAGGATGAGATATCGGCGGTTAGCTCGAAGAAGTTTCTCTCAATCAGGTGTTCCATTAGATTTCCCCTTTTATCATGTGATCAAACTTGGACATCAGACATAAATCTTGAGATATCGGCGGTTAGCTCGAATATATGTTTATGCGAATTTAAAGGACAATACTGACAGAGGTGCTGGTCTTTTCTCCCACTGTGCAAACTTGAAAAGGTGTTTCTTTAGACAATCTGGGATTAAGTTCCGCAAATTGGGAACCACATTGTAGACTGGTTGGCTTGAATAGTTTTAATAATACTTGAAAATGAAAATAATCATGTCAAGATCTTTATCAATCATATCATCGACCAATTGCTCGAAATCCCTTTCGTTTCTCGGGTTCGCATTCGACACAACACAACATAAAATAAATTCAAAAAAACAGGGGGTTGATACGCATCGTATAGGCCTATACGATGCGTATCAAACCCGCCGCCAGACACAACCTGCACCTGTCAGTCTGCCATGTTTTTTACTTTAATTCAATACGCATTGTATAGGCCTATACGATGCGTATTGAATTCAAAAAGTGTGTAGATAGACAGGAGGGTGTGTAGATAGAAAACCCCTTAAAAAAATTTATTTGAATGCACATGGCACAAAACTTTTTATAACTTGGGATAATTATTTATATATAAACTTGTAAAAGAATTACATGTTCGTTATACGTTCAGTAGCCTGGATTGTCACCGGGTTAAAGATTAATAGACACACCACATGATATAGTCCCGCGGCGGGTTATTCCCGTAACCGGCGGTTATACCTTATTATTTATATATGCACTGTCGGGTGTACGCCTACACCCCGTGCTTAGGTTGTGGCCATTTCTTAAAATGATGCCAAGGATATCCGGGACATGGTCATTAACCCCCCAAAGGCTTTAAGCAAACAAAACAATTTAAACGGGCCACATCAATAAATTAACCTTCATACGATCAAAAATTCAATGCCCGACCAAGCGGTATTTTATATACCGTACCCCAAGCCCGTATAAGGGAAAATAAGTTAAAAGTATTTACCTGAGCTAAATATAAATTCAATCCCAGCCGTATATCAAATCAACAAGTACAGATAGCTTTTACTGGGCTCCTAAATCTGGAACGAAGGTTTTTAATAACCTATTAGATTCCTAACGGGTCTTTAATTAAGCCTAAACTTAGACTAGTAAGTTTTAAAAGAAGATACGGTTCAAAACGCATGATTAAGCGAAGACCGGATTAGAATGTGGTTTAGAGCCGACAAGCTTGTATACTTGTGTAATAAGGGTAAACTAAACACATTCTGGATTTTGAGATAAAATGATAAGGTTTGACCCGTTTCGGCTAATTTATGCAAACTAGTTACATAACCGACCCGAACGCGAAAAGTGCGTAACGGGTAACCAAATGAGTCATGAACATGTTTCCTAAGTTATTATGCCTTTAATATGTTGTGATATCAGTAGGATACCTTCCATTATGCCCAAAATGAATTTAAAACCAATTTATGCCCCGAAGGGGTATTTTGGTCATTTTAAAAGTTATAAGAGAGGTTAAATATTAATCTGAGGTTTAGGTCTAGATTAGGAGTTATGCTCATTAGCGTAAATGAAAAGCTTTTTATAAATTAAACGACATAATTAGCGTATATCCTATCAAAACCCAATTTTTGATACCAAACTTTTTACCTACTGATATAAAATAATATTTTGTGATTTTTAAAAATTTTTATTTATTTTTAGGCTGAGCATAACATTGGGTTATAGCTTTGATTCGGTAATTGTCGGTTTTGCCCTTTTGGCCCATAAAATGAGTTTTACATAATATTTTGATACCAAACTTTTTGCTACTGATTTTATATCATAAATAAAATATTTTGAACTTTATAAACTGATCAAAAACTCAGATTTCCTATTTAAACCCGAAAATCACTTAAAATCGCTTTTTTACGCGTTTTTAACGCATAGTATAAGCTAAAACTATTTTTAACATATAAGGTTTGATACCTACTGATGTTTTAAGTAAATTTTCATAATTAAACAGTAGGCAAAAGTTTTAAACTCAGAATTCTAATTTTGACCTTTAAAGCTTAAGTGAAATTACCAAAATGCCCCTTCGGTGCATAGTTTGGTTATAATTAATAAATTTCACATATATGTAATACCCTACTGATATAACTTATTAAATTAAGAATTTTTACTGATTATATCAGACCTAAACCTCAGATTAATATTTAACCTCTCTTATAACTTTTAAAATGACCAAAATACCCCTTCGGGGCATAAATTGGTTTTAAATTTGTTTTGGGCATAATGGAAGGTATCCTACTGATATCACAACATATTAAAGGCATATTAACTTAGGAAACATGTTCATGACTCATTTGGTTACCCGTTACGCACTTTTCGCGTTCGGATCGGTTATGTTACTAGTTTGCATAAATTAGCCGAAACGGGTCAAACCTTATCATTTTTATCTCAAAATTCAGAATGTGTTTAGTTTACCCTTATTACACAAGTATAAAAGCTTGTCGGGTCTAAACCTGTCACGGCCCCAGCCCCGGTTTGACCCGGTCAGGAGCCGCGGGACAGGAACCCGTGGTATCTATGTTGCGACAGCGGAAGATTTTACAGGATCTTTTAAAACTCGAAAATACCCGATTATTTTATTTCATAATGCGGGATAAACCCCGTAAATTACAATAGAGGAATTTCACAAGTAAATTCCCTGATTTATTAAAACATGTTTATTCATTTTAACTGAGCCACCTCTTCCAGCTTTGTTAGTGCTCCGTAGCACGTTTTCCTTGATTTATAGCAGGTCGCCTGAAACATGTTTTAAAAATATTTTATCAGTGGGGAAATGCTGGGGAGTCATTCAAGTATGTAAAACGACACATTAGTTATCAATTACAGCATAAGAGCGATTACAATGGCTTCTATCTTATTTTTATCTGGCGCCGTGTCACCTGGTGACGATGGTCATACCACTATTGGGTCTTTCCCCAAGTAGTGGCGTTTATCACTGTTAGGATTTATTAGCCTAACCCGTGAGAAATTAGTAATGTGCACAATACCCCACTAGCCAGTGATTAAGATAACCACGACTTACTCCCTGTAATTATAACATTTGAAAATGGAGTATTGTAAAATACTTTTGATAAAAGAGAATGACTCACATTGCAGATTTATGCGGGCAGAGTTTAGCCTACTGATTAGCCTTGTAACCTAAATTTAAATAACATGCACACGAACTAGGTCAGTAACAAATACAGCATTTACGATAACTCACGAGATTAAACCCTCAAAATGAATGACAAAGTGCGATACTTAAACACCCATCGAATTCACGACGAATGACAAAGCATAACCCTAATGTGGGCAGCACTTAAACATCCATTGGATAGTTTCAATCGATCAGACATTAAATCGTAGCAGCGATTGAGTTAATACCTTGTATCGTAGCAGCGCGTCGCTATAATAATTGAATTTTCGACTTTGGAGCAGTATACTTTCGTTTTTGAAAGTTGATTTCGACACCAGAAGACTGCTTATGATCCAACCTATTTATAGCAGAAATTTGGGTCTCACGCGGCTAGCGTGAGACCTAAGCCAAACTTTACGCGGCCTGCGAGGCCGCCTAGTCTACGCGTAGGTTTGTTGGGTCACGAGTTAGGGTTGCCAGATGGGTTACTTATCCGGTCAAATTTGATATTGACGCGGCCCGCGTATGGGTCTGGTCATCCTTTACGCGGCCCGCCTGAAGACCGTAAAATTGGATTTCTTGATTTTTGTTATGGATTAAGGTTTTGGGGGTCCAGGTTTTTACTTACGAGTCTTTTTAGGACATTTTTGAAGGTCCTTACATCCTCCCCACCTTATTTAAAATCTTGTCCTCGAGATTCATTGAAATAAGTAAGGATACTTTCTTTTCATCTCCGATTCCAACTCCCAAGTGTACTCGGGTCCTCTCTTGGAATCCCATCTGACCTTGACTAGCACTAGTCGTTTGTGCTTGAGAAATTTGATCTTTCTGTCTTCTATCAGAAGAGGTTTCTCAAAAATTTTAACTTTTCGTTTACCTCTATATCTTGAAGAGGTACTACCAATGATTCGTCTGATAAACATTTCTTGAGATTGGATACATGAAATACATCATATACCCCAGCGAGATCCTCTGGTAATTGTAGGCGATAAGCAACTGGTCCTATACGTTGGATTACTGAAAATGGTCCTATGTATCTTGGACTTAGCTTTCCTTTCTTACCAAACCGAACTACTCCTTTCCAAGGAGAAACTTTTAAGAGAACCTTGTCTCCGATTTGAAATTCTAACGGCTTACGCCTATTGTCTGCATAACTCTTCTGGCGATCTCGAGCCGTCTTTAGTCTTTCCTTAATTTGAGTGATCTTGTCGGTAGTTTCTTGTACAATTTCAGGTCCTGATAATTGACTTTCTCCTATTTCTGCCCAACATACTGGAGTTCTACACTTACGTCCGTACAGTGCTTCGAACAGGGCAACTTCAATACTTGAATGATAACTATTGTTATAGGATAATTCAATTAAAGGTAAATGGTTATCCCAATTTCCACCAAAACCTATCACACATGCCTTAAGCATGTTTTCTAGAGTTTGGATCGTCCTTTCACTTTGTCCGTCTGTTTGAGGATGATATGCAGTACTTAGATTTAGTCGGGTTCCCATAGCTTCTTGGAAACTTGTCCAGAATTGGGAAGTGAAACGACTATCCCTATCCGATACAATGGAGAGTGGAACTCCATGTAAGGATATGACTTCATCTACATACAACTTGGCTAACCTTTCCATACTAAAGGTTTCTTTCATGGGTAGAAAATGAGCTGATTTTGTTAATCGATCCACAATTACCCAAATTGCGTCATTACCCTTTCTAGTTTTGGGTAACTTAGTAACAAAATCCATTGTTATGAGTTCCCATTTCCATACAGGCATTTCTAATTGTTGTAGTAGACCTGAAGGTTTCTGGTGTTCTGCCTTAACTTGTGAACAAGTTAGACATTTAGAAACATATCTAGCTATGTCCTTTTTCATTCCTATCCACCAGAAATTATTCCTTAAATCTTGGTACATTTTATTGTTACCAGGATGCATGGTATACCTAGATTTATGAGCTTCTTCTAAGATTTTATTTCTTAATTCTCCCTGTTTAGGTACCCAAATTCGTTTCTTATGGAATCTCCAAATTCCATCTGCTCCTTGCTCTAATTCCTTTATCCGCCCTTTCATTCCTTCAGCAATATCATGGATTGCTGTTTCCTGAACATCCTTTAATTGTTCCATTAAATCTAACTGTAGATTTAATCTAAGAGCACGAACTCGCTTTTGCTTTTCATGATACTTACGACTTAAGGCATCTGCAACTACGTTTGCCTTTCCTTCGTGATATTGAATATCACAGTCGTAGTCACTTAAGATTTCCATCCATCTCCTTTGCCTCATGTTTAATTCTTTTTACCCAAAAATATATCTTAAGCTTTTATGATCTGTATAGATAGTAAACTTACTTCCGTACAGATAATGTCTCCAAATCTTAAGGGCAAAGATTATGGCACCTAACTCTAAATCATGAGTCGTATAGTTTTCTTCGTGCTTTTTCAATTGCCTTGATGCATATGCAATTACCTTCTTGCATTGCATCAGCACACATCCTAATCCTAGCTTTGAAGCATCACAGTATACTTCAAAATCTTCTGTTCCTTCCGGTAAGGCTAGAATTGGAGCATTTGTTAACTTCTGCTTCAAAATCCTAAAGGCTTCTTCTTGTCTAGGTCCCCGTTCAAACTTAACTGCTTTACAGGTTAGCTTAGTCAATGGTACAGCTATCTTGGAAAAATCCTTAATAAAACGCCTATAGTATCCAGCTAATCCTATAAAACTTCTAATTTCTATTGCTGACTGTGGAACCTTCCATTTGGTGATTGCTTCTATCTTAGCAGGATCTACGTGAATGCCTTCATGATTTACCATGTGACCTAAAAATTGCACTTCTTGCAGCCAGAATTCACACTTCGAGAATTTGGCGTAAAGTTTCTCTTTTCTTAACAGTGTTAAGAGTGCATGCAGGTGCTGACAGTGTTCATCCTGACTCTTGGAATAAATAAGTATATCGTCGATGAAGACAATTACAAATTTATCCAAATACGGTTTACAGATTCTATTCATCATGTCCATAAATGCTGCAGGAGCATTTGTTAACCCAAAGGGCATGACTGCAAACTCGTAATGACCATACCTACTCCTGAAAGCAGTTTTAGGTATGTCTTCTTCTTGTACCTTTAATTGATGATATCCGGAACATAAATCTATCTTAGAAAAATATCTAGCTCCTTGAAGTTGATCGAATAGATCATCAATTCTAGGTAATGGGTATCGATTCTTAATTGTAACTTTATTCAAGTCCCTATAATCGATACACATTCGCATCGAACCATCTTTTTTCTTTACAAACAATACTGGTGCTCCCCACGGGGATGAACTAGGTTGTATGAATCCTTTGCTTAGTAGTTCATCTAATTGCTTTTTCAATTCTAACATTTCTGTGGGTGCTAACCGATAGGGTGCCTTGGCTATCGGTGTAATTCCAGGAATTAGATGAATTCTAAATTCGACTTCCCTATCAGGTGGTAATCCAGGTAGTTCTTCTGGGAATACCTCTGGATATTCTGATACTACTGGAATTTCTTTAAGTTCTTTACCCTTAGTGTTAATGATTACTGAAATCACATACACTATTCCTTGCTTTCGTTCATAAATAGCAACTTTCATTACTGAAATGAACTTTAGTGGCTTACGTGGCTGATCTCCTACTCTCCTGTGGGTGTATGAATTTCTATGGAATTCTTATCATAAAGAATTCGAGCATGGTTGGCTACCAACCAATCCATTCCTAACACCACATCGAATCCAGCTAAATTCATAGGTAACAGGTTTGCCGAAAATTTATGGCCTAAAAGTTCTATCTTTATATTTTGCAAAACCTTATCTATGTTAACGGAATTTCCATCTGCCGTTTCGACTGTAAAAAACTGCCTAAGTTTGGTTAAGGATAAATTAAGTGCTTGGCAGAACGAAGTATTTATAAAACTTTGGTTTGCACCAGAGTCAAATAATACTTTTGCATAAACGTCGTGAACTAGAAACGTACCAGCTATCACATCTGGAATTAGCTCTGCTTCCTGAGTAGTCAACTGGAAGGCTCTTACGTTCTTCTTGGTAGTTCCTTCTGCAGTCTTGGCTTTGTTATCAGCTGATTTGACCAATTTTGGGCAATCTGGCCTAATATGTCCCACTTCTCCACAGTTGTAACAGACTGTGGTTTTCTTCTTCCTGCAGTCTTCTTCTTGATGCCCCGGGATTTTGCAGAAATTGCAATACCCTTTGCATCTTCCAAAATGCTTCCTTTTACAGGAATTGCAAAATGGAATAGTGGAAGATTGCCCAGTTCTCCTTCCTTTGAAATTAGTACGGTTACCCACACGGAATCCCTGGGTAATCTTTTGGGCTACTTCCTTCTTCCGGTTTTCTTCTCTTGTGCGTACCAGTTCGTCAGTCAGAGTGTTAGCTAACTCTACCGCATCATCGATCATGCGGGGTCTCGTAGCCTTGACAATATTACGGATCTCGCCAATTAACCCCCAAATGTAGCGAGATATAAGTACCGGTTCTGGCGAAGCCAGGGTTGGTACCACTCTAGCGTATTCGAAGAATGTCGAAGTATACCCTCGACAATCAACGCTTACATCTGATGATTTAGGAATTTATTGGTCATTTGCTCCTTTTCGTACTCGGGACAGAATTTTCTTTCTACAAGACTTTTAAATTCTTCCCAATTTATGGCATAGGCCACATTCCTTCCTTTGGCTTGGAGTACCGTATTCCACCATTCTAGCGCCCCTTCTTTGAAAAGATGCGACGCATACATGACCTTGTCGTCCTCAGCACATTTACTTATCATAATTACTGCCTCAGTTTTCTCTAACCAACGCAGTGCCGCGGTCGCCCCTTCGGTACCTGCAAACTCAGTCGGTTTACAGGCAAGAAACTCCTTATAAGTGCAACCAGGTGTTGCAGCTTTCATTTTCTTAAGGAGTGGAGCTTGTATCCCCTCATTGTCTTTATTAATATGATTGCCGCCTCCATTTATACTATTACTGAAATTATCGTCATTTGTATGCTTGCTAGGAATAATTTGTTGAGGTGCAATTGGATTTCGAGCAGCAGCAAGGATTTCTGGAATAGCATTGGCTATTCCCTGAGCAACGATATTCTCGATATCTTGCCTATTTAGAAATTGATCCTCCTGGTGTTTCTCAGATTGATTACCCTCGTTAATTTGTTCATTACCAGCGTTTTCCATCTGGTAATTAATTTATATAAGTGATTAGCATAAAATAATTAAACAAAACAAAACAATCGCATATAATTACACGTAGAGCCAAAATTGTTGATTTCTCAACTTCCATTTTTATATATTATATTATGCATCCGTACACACTGTTATCTTACAAAAGTTTTTATTTTTAGGTTATTATACATACTTATATTTTTTATTACTATTATTATTATACAAACATGGTTTCACAACCCCTAGTCCGCTAGTCTTTCAGAAATGATGTTCCCTTTCATCGTATTTCTAGGAGATTTGTTCTCCTATCTCCCGAATCTTATTCCCTGCATCCATTAGTTCTTCGCCAAAATGGCGAAATTCAGCTAAGTTTTCATTACTCATTGGTGGGTTTGGTGCAGGTTCTGGGTCGAACTGAGGGAAAAAGGTATAGGGATTATTTAGAAGGTTTTGAAACTGCCAATCATTGGTCCACCATTCGTCCATTCCTTGTGGTTGGGTGTGGATTAAAGGTTCTAGGATGGCTGTTTCCAGGTTTATTGGAAGTTGGGTTTCAGCAGGATAAGTAAAAAGGTTTTCATTGACAGGCTTAAGGGTATCACAGCTTGCCAGTATAAAATCTAGCTCTTCCTGTAACGTCATTTCCTTGGTTTGCTTGGAGCTTTCCCCAATTTCCATTCCTCCTTGTCTAAAACTTTCCCCGATCTCAATCCATTTTCCTTTATCCATGGGATTTTCTATTTTGGGAATTTTCCTAGTTGCTGGTTTTCTTCTGCGCACACGTCTCCAACCCACAAATCTTCTTCTTTTCTTAGGTTTTGATTTTTCCAGAGGTGGAGCTTGAAATTCCATAGGTTCTTCCACATCGGCCAAGTAACCAGTAAAATCTCTGGAAACTTCTATTTTCACAGGATATAGATTGAGATTTTCTAGAGCTTCAGATAATTCATTCATGCTGTTTAGCATTTATGAAAAAAAAAACACACAAACTTTTAGTTTAAAATTTGGTAAACTAATTTTCGCAAAATCACAAAAATAGAATCAGAATTTTAATATTACTTACAATTATCTAATAAACAATTTTATTGAAACAAAATCTTTATTTTTAGTACAACTAATATTATTTTAAAGGTTAGCATTTACTGCTATAGTGGCTAACATATAGAGATTTGCCCATTGTTCATCTAACTCATCTTCCCATGGTGGTTTAGTGTCTATTTTCTGAGTTTCCTTATTGATCATAACTCCTTTTGGTTGTAACTTCCTCATTTTCTCTTGACTTTTCTTAATAATCAAACTTCTTTTATTAGGGGTAAGTGGTTGCTCATATTGTGCCTTACGAACAAATATTCCCTCCTCAGTATCTGCTGAGTATCTTGAGGAATTTGATTGGAATGAAGTTCCCTTATCTTTCGGTAAACTATCTAATTTAAGATAGATATCCGACACTCTTTGCTTAGCCATACTGTAACTAACAGATAGTCAAGATAAGAGCACATAATCACAAAACGGTAATCAGGAAAATTAAGTATATTTAAATACTTAATAGGCTTAAATCAGTGGCTCTTTCAGTAGCTCTGATACCACCTTTTCCTGTCACGACCCCAGCCCCGGTTTGACCCGGTCAGGAGCCGCGGGACAGGAACCCATGGTATCTATGATGCGACAGCGGAAGATTTTACAGGATCTTTTAAAACTCAAAAATGCCCGATTATTTTATTTCATAATGCGGGATAAACCCCGTAAATTACAATAGAGGAATTTCACAAGTAAATTCCCTGATTTATTAAAACATGTTTATTCATTTTAACTGAGCCACCTCTTCAAGCTTTGTTAGTGCTTCGTAGCACGTTTTCCTTGATTTATAGCAGGTCGCCTGAAACATGTTTTTAAAATATTTTATCAGTGGGGAAATGCTGGCGAGTCATTCAAGTATGTAAAACGACACATTAGTTATCAATTACAGCATAAGAGCGATTACAATGGCTTCTATCTTATTTTTATATGGCGCCGTGTCACCTGGTGACGATGGTCATACCACTATTGGGTCTTTCCCCAAGTAGTGACGTTTATCACTGTTAGGATTTATTAGCCTAACCCGTGAGAAATTAGTAATGTGCACAATACCCCACTAGCCAGTGATTAAGATAACCACGACGTACTCCCTGTAATTATAACATTTGAAAATGGAGTATTGTAAAATACTTTTGATAAAAGAGAATGACTCACATTACAGATTTATACGGGCAGAGTTTAGCCTATTGATTAGCCTTGTAACCTAAATTTAAATAACATGCACACGAACTAGGCCAGTAACTAATACAACATTTACGATAAATCACGAGATTAAACCCTCACAATGAATGACAAAGTGCGATACTTAAACATCCATCGAATTCACGACGAATGGCAAAGCATAACCCTAATGTGGGCAGCACTTAAACATCCATTGGATAGTTTCAATCGATCGGACATTGTATCGTAGCAGCGGTTGAGTTAATACCCTGTATCGTAGCAGCGCCTCGCTATAATAATTGAATTTTCGACTTTGGAGCAGTATACTTTCGTTTTTGAAAGTTGATTTCGACACCAGAAGACTGCTCATGATCCAACCTATTTCTAGCAGAAATTTGGGTCTCACGCGGCCCGCGTGAGCCCTAAGCCAAACTTTACATGGCCTGCGAGGCTGCCTAGTCTACGCGTAGGTTTGCTGGGTCACGAGTTAGGGTTGCCAGATGGGTTATACGTGGCCTGGATACTTATCCGGTCAAATTTGATGTTGACGCGGCCCGCGTAAAGGTCTGGTCATCCTTTACGCGGCCCGCCTGAAGACCATAAAATTGGATTTCTTGATTTTTGTTATGGATTAAGGTTTTGGGGGTCCAGGTTTTTACTTACGGGTCTTTTTAGGACATTTTTTAAGGTCCTTACGAAACCACATTCTAATCCGATATTCGCTTAATCATGCGTTTTGAACCGTATCTTCTTATAAAACTAACCGGTCTAAGTTTAGGCTTAATTAAAGACCCGTTAGGAATCTAATAGGTTATTAAAAACCTTCGTTCCAGATTTAGGAGCCCAGTAAAAGCTATATGTACTTGCTGATTTGATATACGGTTGGGATTGAATTTTTATTTAGCTCAGGTAAATAGTTTTAACTTATTTTCCCTTATACTGGCTTGGGGTACGGTATATAAAATCCCGCTTGGTCGGGCATTGAATTTTTGATCGTATGAAGGTTAATTTATTGATATGACCCGTTTAAATTGTTTTGTTTGCTTAAAGCCTTTGGGGGGTTAATGACCATGTCCCGGATATCCTTGGCATCATTTTAAGAAATGGCCACGACCTAAGCACGAGGTGTAGGCGTACACCCGACAGTGCATATATAAATAATAAGGTATAACCGCCGGTTACGGGAATAACCCGCCGTGGGAGTATATCATGTGGTGTGTCTATTAATCTTTAACCTGGTGTCAATCCGGGCTTCTGAACGTATAACGAACATGTAATTCTTTTACAAGTTTATATATAAATAATTATCCCAAGTTATAAAAAGTTTTGTGCCATGTGCATTTAAATCAATTTTTTTAAAACATTTTCAAAATGAGTCGGTTAAATTGTATTTACCAGTGTAAACTGACGTATTTTCCCAAAAAGGATAAGTGCAGGTACTAATCGGAATAGGCTGGCTACTCCTAGCATCAATAAAGAGTCTCGCAAGCTTAGATGTCAAAATCTGTTAAACAATTATCTTTTATTTGATCCGCCTGTGGATCCTTTACATTCCGTTTGTAATACTTTGATATTATGTTATATCGGTTTGTAATATTTTATCTTTTGCTTCCGCTGTGCATTTAAATTGTGTTGTTTGACTATGATGATATCAACTACGTCATGATACTCCCCACCGGGCCCACCGGTAATACGTGGAAATATCGGGGTGTGACAGGTTGGTATCAGAGCCAACGTTGAGTGAATTAAACACTAGCCTTTTGTGTTTAATCTCAATGACACAGTAGCACATTCGTTGACCCTCTGAGTCTAGACTTAACATAGGAATACTCTCATCTCTATTCAGAGAATTATTGCTTTTAATTCTATATTTATAATATGTCGCCAAGCAAAGAAGCCATAATGGAAATTCTCCCCATTTGAAGCCTAGGGAAGGCCGAGCTTCGTAGTGCAACTAGGATTAATGTGCAACCAAGGAGAAAACATTCAGAAATAAAATGAAGAAGAAACTCCTTTTGCTGAAGATCGTTTCCTTAGTAGTCCTTATAAGGACATATTTATCTTTCAGTCCCTTCATGGACAACATCATTCCTTTCAAGTCCCGTTTAGGGTAATTCAGTACCTCTTTTAAAAATCATTGGAATGTTTTATCTAAATTTATTTATCATTGCATATGAATATAAAATATGAAATAATAACATTCCTTGTATAAGATCTACCATTATAATAAAATGACAAAATCTAAAAAGAACAATACCTAGCCCATGTTTCATTTTAAGAACAGGGCCAAGATGGCAGTTGCTCAATTAGATTCAGATCCTTATTAACATCTCAATTTAGGATTGTTCTGCGTTAAATATTAAAAAGAATCTTAAAGGTACAACCTAGCCTATATGTCATTTCAGACAAGGCCAAGATGGTAGAACCTATTTAAAAGATTCAAATCCTTGTTAACATTCCCGGCAAATGTGATTCAATCACATAAATCATCCTCATACTGGATTCTCCCGAAATCTTTTCTTATTTGGTGAATTAAGCATCCATTAGGGATGTAATACTTACGGGGCCGTATTCATTGTCATATAAGACAAAAGACAGTCGTAGCCTACAACTCCCTGTCAAGAAAAGGCATGAACAACGTTCGAGCCTAAATACCTTGATTCTACAAAATCATGGTTTATAATTTAAAGTTTCCCTTGTGACTTGGCCTTTTTGTGCCATAGTTATATTTTAATTAAATCTAGGATAATTATAATGGAAATCCTGAATAAAATAAATATCATTCCTTTCCTGCCAGTATACATGTTAAAAGAAAATCTTAAAAGGTATAACCTAGCTTGAATGTCATTAAAGACCTAGCTATGATGGTAAGATCTGTTTAAAAAGAAATTCAGATCCTCGTTAACATCTGAAAACATGTTAACACTCCCGACAACAGTGATGCGATAAAATCACACTTGTCATCTTCATATTAGGAATTTCCAAACCCCTTATTTAGCGTAAATGATCAAGAGGAATCATGGCTAATAAACGTCGAACATGATGAACACATCAAAACTTCCATTGGGATGAATACCTTCGGGCAAAGATGTATACATGAAAAAGATAGTTTTATTTCATAACTTCTTGTCAAGACAATGAACTATAAAATTTTCCGATCCAAAGGAATCATCGATTATGTTTTAAAATTTCCCTAGTGACAAGGCATCTATGCCATCAAAAAGTCCTTTGGAACAAGCCCTT
>JARYGA010045527.1:0-12204 GCA_030545235.1 Helianthus tuberosus | reverse complement strand
AAGACCCCTCGCCACAAAGAACACAACGGCGAGACAAGCGTCAAGCGACATCGTTCGAGGGCTCGGCCGAGTTGGCGGCACAATTCAAAGAGTACACCGCCATGAAAGAAGCGAAGCACGCGATTGAATTGGAGGCGATTGAATTGAGGAAGAAAAGAGAGTCGGAGGCTCGCGAGCTCATAACGGAACAACGCGAGACGATGAGAAACTACACACACGATCGAGATATGAAAAAATTCCTCAAGCCGCACGACGATGCTCCGCCGGAAATGTTGCCGTTCATCCTCGCCCGAAAGCGCGAGATTGCTAACAAGTACGGGTGGCCATGCAATTTCTAAAATTTTTATGTAGTATTGCGATGTAATTTTTATTTTCTAGTTTGAATGTAATTTTTATTTTTAATTTAATGAAATGTTTTTTATTAAATTTTATTTAATTTTTATTAATATTTGTTTAATTTATAAACATGCATAATTACAACAAATAAAAAAAAAAGCAAGTCCCCTAAGAGGGGAGTGCCGCCATCAAATTGAGGGTGTGAGGGGAGTTAAGAGGGGAGTTGACGTGGCATAACCTGATTGGGTATGTGTAAGAGAGGGGACTCCCCTAAGAGGGGGTGCCCCTCTCACCCTAAAGGCTTTCAACATAATTCCCTTTATTTAGCAATAGCAACCACTGAACGTTCTCTTTCTTTGAAACTCGATTAGATCTATGTCTCCCTATAATTAGCAACACCTTCTAACGCCCATTTTCAATCACGTGTACTAAAACTTGCAGCTAATTCGTTTGGCCAAAATCCGTTAAAACTCACCACTTTTCCAAACCGTTCAAGGGATTTGGCTCCATAACTTGACCCGAATATTTTGATGAGTTGACCCATTACACGTGACCCGCCTGCTAACATGTGACTCGTGTGACACGTGGACAAATCAGTTAACCCAACACCAATAATTAAATGGGGTTACCAAAATCTAGATAAAATATATTGATTACAGTAATGCATCAATAAATAAATAGGGTTAGCGTTGAAAAAAAAAACATAAATTTATCAACAAATGTTGGTGCAGATTGTTTCAAACACTAGATGGACAATATGGAGAAGGTGGTGAATACACTTTTCTTTGATTGGACACGTATTGTGATTTTTAAAAGATTATACTAATAATTATCCATGCATAACTTTTAAAATCTTAAGCCCTGTTGTGCAGAATTCCATGGGGATGACAGAACAAAGAGATGGGCATAATAACTGGTTTCAAACCCGAACTGGTAGAATCGACCCGTACCCGGTTCCAGTTCCAACCCGATGTATAGAAGAACCGGTTCCGGGTTCAAAATACCCGGCGGTTCTTACCCGGTTCCATATTTCTTGATAATAAACGGGTCGTACCCGGTTCCTACCCGTACCCGGTTCCACTGTACCCAGTAATAAGTTACCGTTAGAACCGGTTACTAGCCGTTAGAATCGATTCTTGGAGGTTGCAAAACGCATTAAATGCCAAATGTGACCGTTGGAACCTCTTACTATCTGTTGGACCCGGTTACTAGCCGTTGGAACCGGTTATTATAAATTGTTTTCAATTTTCATTTGTTTAACTCACCAATCCTCATCTTCTTCTTGTATCATTTTATTCTACTTCTTGATATACTTTTCTAAAATGGCTTCAAAGAACTCTAAAACCACAAATTCCCCATCCGTCAATAATGTTCCTCAAGCTCAAACCGCTCCATATGTTGTTGGAACATTATCACATAGTCGCAATATGGAAGTATGGCGCAATTGAGACTTGGTCGAAATGAGTGACGGTTCGCAAAAGGCCCAATGCAAACATTGTAGCTCCTTGTTAAGCAAGGACTCTAATTCCACGTTAACGAAGCATGCTAAAAAGTATTGTAAAGCTTTAAAAGATTTGTCACCCGGTCAAGTTCAACTCTCAAAAGATGGTATGATATTCCGTTATAAACAAAAGATAGCTCGTGATAGAATGACGAAGTTGGTGATTCAAAAAGCGTTGCCGTTTGGACAGTTCGACGACCCCGATCTTACTAAGCTTATTAGGGAAACCCCTCAATCTCGCTACAAACATGTAAGTCGTCGTACTTTAAAACGCCATTGTTTAAATTTATAGGAAAATGCAAGAAAAGATTTAATTGTTTTTTTTTAATTTAAAAACTAGTGTAAACTTAACTAGTGATGTGTGGTCGGCTCTACACGGTTTACCGAAATCGTAGATTTGTGTCACAACTCATTGGGTTGATCCCGATACATGGCAAATGATGAAGCGTATGATTGCATTTGACGAGTTTCCTTCTCCTTATACAGTAGAAAATATTTATAAAATTATAAATGCCACAATAATTAAATATTGTTTAGAGGATAAAATATTTTCAATATCATTTGATAATGCTTCAAACAACTCAAATGTGATCATAAATTAAAGTTGAAGTACAAACCAATTGTTGATGGTGTTTTTTCCACACACGGTGTGTTGCACGTATTATTAATTTAGTTGTGCAAATCGGTTTAAAAGATAAATTCGTATCGGATTTTCTTATAGCTTTTAGAGCTATGCTTCAAGATGTTTTCAAAAGTGGTAAAGAAATATATCAAGATTACAAAAAGGGTAAATTACACTTTTCGTCCTTTATGTTTGTAGCGGGTTGCAATGGAAAGCCTTTAACTTCAATAATTACAGTCACAATTCTTTATAAATAAAACTCGGTACATCTTTCGTCCTTTAACACTAACCAGGTTAAAAATTTAAGTTAGTCTATTCACTTAAGGGTATTTTGGTCATTTCACGCTTTTATTTAAAATCCCTAACAACAAGTGAAGGTTTAGCATTGTGATTGCAGAGATCCAAACACACTTCCAGTTCCATTCCTGAATTCCCACAACCCACCACTAACACTTTCTTCCCCTTATAAACACTTCGACTTTTATACTCTGATGTATGCTTCACCTCACCACTAAACTACTCCATCCCTTCAATCTCCGGCACCACCGCCTCCACATTCTCTCCTGTAGCCACCACTAACCACCCGCAAACTACAAACATACTCCACCTCCTCCCCTTTCATCCCAACACTCTTCACTCTCCACATCCCTATACTCTCATCATACTCAGCTCTTTCCACACTAGAATCTAAAACCGGATCGATCCCAAATCGCTTCGCATAGGCTCTTTCCACACTGTCTTTTTCTCCCAGCTCCCCTCCTCCACCACCACCGTATCCCATCCACGACAACCAGGCACCATGAGTTCCGGCAGCCAAATAACTCTCCGGCAACAGAACTACCTGTCCCCCTCCTTCCATTTCTCACCTCCCCTCTCATCTTTCTCATTTAACTTCTCATTTCAAGTTAACCGGCAAAAAACCACCATTAGTCAACGAACTCGACATCGTCATTCCCACTATCCGCAACCTTGATTTCCTCTAGAAGTGGCGACCCTTCTTCCAGCCCTACCATCTCATCATTGTTCAAGATGGAGATCCCACCAAAACCATCCGGGTAACCGATAGATTCGATTACGAACTCTACAACCATAATGATAGTAATCAGATCCTTGGCCCCAAATCCAGTTGTATCCCGTTCAAAGATTCTGCTTGTTGGTGCTTTGGATTTCTTGTTTCCAAGAAGAAGTATATCTTCACCACTGATGACGACTATTTCGTAAGTTTTTTTGTGGTTAATAATCCCCAATTTTGATCACCACTGATGACGACTATTTTGTAAGTTTTTTGTGGTTAAGAATACCCAATTTTGATGAATTAGGTGGTGGCGGCAGGAAGAGCTGGTGGTGGTGGCAAGATACAGTGGTTAGGGTTTTAGGGTTAGGAAATTGGGGAAGATGATGTTTATATGTATTTTTGTTTTGTTTTATTTATTAAACAATTAAATAAAACCATGAATTGACCAGAATACCCTTAACTGAATAAACTTAACTGAAATTTTTAATCTGGTTAGTGGTAAAGGAATGAGTATTGTAAATAAATGATTGCGATTGTAATTATTGAAGTTAAAGGCTATCCGTTGCAATCCGATACAAACATAAAGGATGAAAATTGTAATTTACCCTTATAAAAAACTTTGTAAAGATGTTAACCAAAAAATAATTGGACCTAATTGGGATATACCAACTCGTTGGAATTCAACTTGTCATATGTTTGAAATGGCTTTAAAACAAATGGGCACTTTAAAATCATTTCATACAACTTTAAGTGATGACTACCAAGTCGACCCTTTTCCCGACACGGCTTGGGCTAATATTCAAACACTAAGTAATTTTTTAAAGTTTTCAAAACCTCAACAACTTTGATTTCCGGTGTTTATTATCCTACTAGTTCTAAAGTTCTATCCAAATTGTATTTGATAACAACCAATTTTAAAAAGTTTGAAAATTCAAGTGACATGTTGAGGAATATGATGAAACAATGATTGAAAATTTTTTATAAAAAAATTGGATTTACACTCGTTTTTCTATGTACCGCTGCTTTAAATCCAATTTTAAATGTACAGGGTGTTGAAGCTTTAATTGAAGAAATTTATGACAAGTTGGATATGCATGAGGAGGATCCAACATTGAAAGATAAAACAAACAAAAAAAAAACTATTCAACAAGTATTTGTCCAAGCTTTATGATCATTTATTTAAAAAAATATGGGGAAAACATCATACCAATTTGTTTGAGTCTCGGTCGTCGGCCTTTAACGATGAAACGATCGGAGACCCGATCATAACCATGTTGAATGTCGTTAGAGACGAAACAGCCACAAAGGGATAACGAACCATCAAGTGAACGCAGTCGATATAAAATAATGAATTATTCGCGTACTATGACCGCCGAGGAATATACCAACTTTGATATTTTGGCATGGTGGAAATCAAAACAATCAGAATTCCCGATTCTAGCCATCATGGCTCGTGATATACTAACGGTCCAAGTTTCCACGGTAGCTCCGGAAAGTGTCTTTTTCCCTAGTGGTAGGGTATTGTCCATTCGAAGAACAAGACTAACACCGGAATCGCTAGAGATGACAATTTGCCTAAAGGATCATTTGGATGTCGTTGACCGTGTTCAACATAAATCGAGTCTACAAGACGAAGTAGACTTAGAGCACAAGATTATTGATGAAGAGGAGGAAGACGAAGTAAAGACTAATGATTCCGAAGATGATTGTATCGAAGTGCCCGCACCAAAGCGTAACGCATGTGAAAGTGCCGCACCTGACACAAGCAAACGGCCAAGGAAATAAATCGGTTCATCTAGAACCGGTTACTGTTGCAAATTTTGAACTGTTTTTTTTATTCTGGGAACCAGTTAGTGTTATACGTTTGTTTAAGTACTTAATGTGATTTATTTTTTTTTAGAACCCGTTACTAAAACAAACCATATATTTATTTCAAACGGTTACATCATAACTAAACAAACATAACACACCAAACTTAACTAAACAAACGGTTACATCAAACACACTAAACATTTGAAGAACCGGTCTCGGATCCTTCACCCTTTTCATTTTTCGCCTTGGTCATGGGGAAATGGCGGTCGATGTGTTTCTTTAGCGTCGAGTTGGCTGCCGCTTTCATGAAATTTCCGCAACCTTTGCACCTAGCTATCTTATGGTTATCGGTCATCAAACACAAATCGAAATGCTTCCAAATTGACGGGTTTTGTTTGGTTTCCAAAACCATAACAACCTCGTCATTGCATGCCATTGTATCTTCGAAAATATGAAATCAAATGTTGAAGTGTTGAATGTTTGTAGTAGTAAGGAAAGGGAATGGAGAAGATGGGGTATATATACAAAAAAACCGATTTTTATATTATATAATCGGTTTCCAACGGTATTATATCCGTTGGAACCGGTTCCAATAGTAAGTAGCAGCTTTTTGCTTTGAAAAACCCGACAGAACCGGTTCCAAACAGTACCCGGAACCGGGTCCAGAGTACCCGTAACCGGTTACATCAGTTCTAGTTTTATTGACGACTACCCGGGTTCAACCCGGAACCGGTTCTTCAGAGAACCCGGTTTCCCTAACTAGTATTAGTACCCGGGTACGGGCCGGGTATTAATAATACCCGATTATGCCCATCTCTAGAACAAACTAGTCTAGTGTTGGGTTGTGAAGGCTATTGGGCCTATATTGGTTTATGGTGGAAAGCCGATTTTGCTTTCTCTAAGTCGTTTAACCTCATTTGTTCTCTATATAAATAGTCTTTTATGGTATCAATTGAGGTTTTCTTTATATATAAGAGTAAATTACAAGTTTTGTCCTTTATGTATGTACAAAATTGCAGGCGGTGTCCTTTAACTTCAAAATTGACTGGTTTTGTACTTAATGTTTCAAAATCTTGCACGTTATGTCCTTTAGACCAAACCCAGTTAGATATTTTGTTAAAGTTGGTCATGTGCCTTGCATATGAGGGCACTTTTGTCATTTTACCTCCCAAGGGACTATTGATTAAATGACTAGTAACAAAGGGCTAATTATGTAAAAATAAAAAAAATAAAGATATAAAATAGAATTTCTGAGTTTTATTCCTGCACTTTCTTTCTTTCTTTCTCTAACTCTCTATCCCTCTCTCTTCTTTCTCTCTCTACAAAACCCATGTAATCTGTTAAGATCAAACCCTAATTAAGGTGTGGTTAGTGCTATAGAAGGTGCAAAAATACAGTTAAATCATCTTTGATTACAACAAAAAGATATTAGGTTTAGCGGTGATGGAGGTGTATGGTGGTGGGTGTGATGCTGACGGTGGGTGAAGGGGTGGGTGCGGCGGTGGTCCGGTGGAGGTGGAGTTGGGTGAATTTTTCCGGAGTTCACCCCATCGATCCTCGGAACTGGGTGGTGGGTGGTTGATTGTGGTGGGTTAGAGGCGACGGTGGGTGAAGGGGTGGGTGCTGCGGTGGTCCGATGGAGGTGGAGTTGGGTGAATTTCACCGGAGTTCACCTTCTCATCGATCCCCGGAACTGAGTGGTGGCTAACACGCAGAAAATTCCTCCTTTATTTTAGGTTCGCCGGAGTTCACCGTCCAGATCTAATCGATCTTGTGCTCATCAACCATATAGTCTTTCATCTTTAAAGATATCTCCTAGGGGAACCGCAAAAATTACCATTTAAATGATATTGAAATAGGTAAAACGAAACATTGATACTGAAATTGATACCCATGGGGAACGAACTGCCTAAAACCATTATATTATCCCATTTGTTTTTTTTTTTTTTTTTGATTGTTTCTGTTCGAATTTCGTCGGTGTTCACCTTTCGACGAGAACAATCCTCCTTTATTTTAGTTTCCTTGATAACTTTGTTTGTGTTGATTTGGGTGGTGGCGGTGAAGGTTGTGGGGTGGTGGTCGGAGGTGGTGGGTTAAGAGAGATGGTGGTGGTGGTGGTGGGTTCAGATTAAAGAGTATATAAAAAAGTGAGAGAAAGAGTTTATATTTATTTTTATTTTTCAGTTTTATACAATAACTCCTTGAATAATAATTATTTAAAAAATAGTCCCTGAGAAGGTGAAATGACAAAAGTGTCCTCATCTGCAAGGTACATGACCAGCTTTAACAAAAAAATCTAACTGGGTTTGGCCTAAAGGACATAACGTGTAAGATTTTAAAACCTTAAGGACAAAACCAATCAATTTTGAAGTTAAAGGACACCGCCTGCAATTTGGTACATATATAAAAGACAAAACTTGTAATCTACTCTATATATAAATAGTCTTTATATATTTATTATTTTCTTTGTACAGCATTTTAATCGTTTGTGCATGTGTTTTGTTTCGTTTCCGTTTGTGCATGTGTGTTGTTACGTTTCCGCACCTCACTTAAAACCTAACATCTAGATCGTTTGACAAACAAATTAATCTATTTAGTACACCCTGGAACAAACCAGGTAGTAGAAACAGTTACTTGAGCAGTAGATTATTCCACTTACCAACAGATGATGTCAACATCTAGATCACTAGATCTAATTAAAGCATTTGTTGATCTTAATATTGGAAATTTGGAATAGTAATATGCTGGAAGTAAACAAATATAAGCAAGGGTTACAACGGAATCACAAAACAGGAAAAAACAAACTAATTAACTTTTATTCAGCTTACTACTTCATGAAAACCAGTTTTACTCTTGACCCATTCAAACGTACTTAACCGGCTACGTCCAATGGCTAATTTAGAATTAGTCTTCAACAAGACTGAGTGTTCATGGTGGAGCTCACTCCATGCAATTGATTACCCTGTTTGGACCATTCAAATGATTTTTTCTTCATGACTATGTAAGCTTCCACACCAAATATCAAGTTAAGCATGTCACTTTCAATGGCACAACTCCTACTGCACAATGTATAAGTACATGTAGAATCCAATCTTATTTTCTAAGGCAGAAGACTGAGGTGAGGAGACCTTACAGGCCCACTCTAAAGCAAACAGACAAGCATTCACTATCTTATTATCTTATAATTTTTGTATATATATTAATGCTCTTCGCTAAGGTTTCAATCAATCAAATATTCAAGCATCATGTTCAACTTTGGTTTACTATTCTTTTTTGTGGTCCTCTTGATCTCCACCACCACCACCACCGCACAACCATACAAAGCCACTGATCGCGTCTTCCTCGACTGCGGTTCATCCAGCCCTTCGAACTCCAATTTGGATGTGAGATGGGAAGGCGACCAGCGTTCCAAATTCGTGCCTTCTAACATCACCACCACCTCCTTCTCATCAACCCCTAATCACCTAGATTCCTCAGTACCCGAAATCCCTTACTCCACCGCTAGAATTATTAATACTTCTTCATTTACCTACATATTTCATGTCTCCCCAGGCCCGAAATTCCTCCGTTTACATTTCTATCCGGCCACCTACTCCAGTCTCGACACCAAACAATTTTTCTTCTCTGTATCATCCAATGGCCACTCTCTTTTAACCAACTTCAGCGCTTTCCTAGCCGTCTCCTTCCTGAGAAACACCCACACCACCGACGCACGAATTGTCAAAGAATTCCTCATCTACATAAATGATGCACAAAAGCTAAACGTTACCTTTACACCCTCACCAAATTCATACGCCTTCATCAATGGTATTGAGATCCTTTCAATGCCGGAAAATCTGTATTTTAATGCTATGACAGCTAAATACGTTGATCAGATGACAGGACCTGTTATTGATAGCGATACCGCACTTGAAAATCTTTACAGGCTAAACATGGGTGGGGGACATATATCCGGTAACAACGATACTGGTATGTACAGGTCATGGGATCAAGATGATAACTACATATATGGAGCTGCAATTGGGTTAACTCCTACTTATCATAGTCCGATAATGTATACCATGGAGACACCCAATTATACCGCACCTGAGTTAGTTTATCAAACACAGAGGAGTATGGGCAAGCAGTCTGACAAGTACAATCTGACTTGGATACTTCCTGTCGATTCTGGGTTTTATTACATGCTCCGCCTCCATTTTTGCAACATCATACCACAATACACCAAACAGGGTCAGGTTGTTTTCAAGATCTTCATTAATAATCAAACCGCTGAAGAGGAAGTTGATCTATTCCACTGGACTCTAGGTACTGGGTATCCTGTAGTTAAGGATTATATAGTGTTTGTCCATGACCGAGATGGCAGTAGAAGCAAGCAAGATTTGTGGTTAGCGATGCATCCTAACACCAATTATGAAGCATATGGTGATGCTTATTTGAACGGTTTGGAAGTGTTTAAGCTGAGCAATGACAAAAGTCTAGCTAACCCAAACCCTGAACTTACTCCTACAACCAAAACAACAGGGCTGATACCAACCAAAATAAAGAGCAAGAAAAATCCTCCATATGCCGCGATAATTGGAGGAATTGGAGGAGCGTTTGTCTTGTTGTCTATTTTAATTCTTCTAGTTTTCCAGCAACGAAGGCGGGTCAAACACTATGATGCTGCCGACGACAAGTCATCATACGGACCAGCTTGTAGTGAGTCCAGATCTACAAGGTCCACCCATTCAACGCTCCCATCAGATCGATGTCGTCGTTTCTCACTTACAGAATTGAAAGCAGCTACTGATGAGTTTGATGACATTTTCATCATAGGCAATGGAGGGTTTGGTAAGGTGTACAAAGGGCATATTGACATTGACAATGCTAAAACTATTGTCGCAATCAAACGGCTCGACTCATCATCAACACAAGGCTTTCAAGAGTTCCATACAGAAATTGGGCTGCTATCTAAACTACGCCATGTCCAACTAGTGTCCCTGATTGGATACTGTGATGATGAGGGAGAGATGATACTTGTGTATGACTATATGGCGCATGGCACTCTGCGAGAACATCTTTACAAGACAAATAAGCCTCCTCTGTCATGGAAAAGACGTCTTAATATCTGCATCGGTGCAGCCAGAGGGTTGCACTATCTCCACACAGGTGCAAAGCGTGCAATAATTCATCGGGATGTCAAGTCCACAAATATCTTACTGGATGAAAATTGGGTTGCTAAAGTGTCTGATTTCGGTTTGTCAAAGATAGGCCCCAGAGATCAAGCAAAAATCCATGTTAGCACGGTGGTGAAGGGTAGCATCGGGTATGTGGATCCCCAATATTACCGAACGCAACAACTCACAGATAAATCTGACGTCTACTCGTTTGGAGTTGTTCTGCTTGAAGTGTTGTGTGCAAGACCTGTTATGATTCCCGGGCTGCCTAAAGAACAAGTTAGTTTGGCGGAATGGTGGAAATTTTGTTATCGGAAGGGGACCATGCACAAAATAATTGATCCGGAACTAAGGGGTGTGATTGCACCAGAGTGTTTAAGGCAGTTCGGAGTGGTGGTAGTTAGTTGCTTGAGCGATCATGGCAGTGATAGGCCAACGATGGACGAAGTAGTTTGGGGACTAGAGTTTGCATTGGAGCTACAAGAAGGTTCTGAGAAAACAGGTGCAGAGGCAACCAACATAACAGATGAGGATATGCTCACGGAATCAGCCCCAATAAGAAATGGGGCGCAATCGCTTAGTAGCAGCTAGGACGGGTTTGAGTCCGCAACAGCCCTCTCTGAGATTTTGAAGCCAGCACCGGTGATACCAACAACCAACCAATTTTTCATAGGATTTCCTAGTAGATTAATTTTGTCAGTCAATGTGAATTTTGATTTTGATGATTGTATCAATAGAAAAGTGATTTTAAGAAGTATATTAGCTTTCTTTAATTAATTGGCTCGGCTATTAATGATATTACATTTAAGAAAAAAAATCAAGTTGTACCATATCTATCTACTCATGGTAAAATTAACTCGAACATGGTTGCAGGCATGGTATGTCTAGAACATTTATATATTTCAGGGTTGAAATTTTCACTATACATAATAATAAATGGTATGTCTAGAACATTTATACATTTCAGGGTTGAAATTTTCACTATACTTAATAATAAGTTGATTTGATATCTCCAATTAACCAAGAAAATCGATCAACCTCTAAAAAGCCAATAACCTATTCTACTATTTCCTTGCTTCCCTTTTGTGATATATTATTTCCAGGGGTGTCAATCGTGTCAGGTTGATGAGTTAGCGGGCTCACAGGTTGAAATGTGCTAGTAGCGGAGATTGAATGAAAACTCAGTGGGGGCTGGACTTTAGAAAATCCAAATGGGTATGGGCGGACTCTTAAAAATCCAATATTTTACACTACAAATTTTTTTTCCGAAAATTTTTGGTAAATTCAACAATACGAGCGAAAAATCGGTGGGGGCCGGGGCACCCCCAAGACCCAATAAAGCTTCGCCCCTGAAATGTGCAACCCGATCCTAGCACGTATTATTTTTTGTGCCAAAATATTTCAACTATAACCCACATACACATAAATTTGGTCGACCCGAAAACAACGTGTTTAACCCATTTTTTAAAAGAGTCAAATATATTATAAATTTTTTCTAACCAAATTTTCAAATTTAAATGTGTGAGATTTAGGTTATTTATCCACACTTGCTTATTAGAAATACCGTACAAATACCAAGTTTTAACATATGCATTCAGATTTTTAACTACCATCATATGGATATAGTTTCTTATTACACATGTTTTCATATTTTTTAGGTTCTATATATTTTAAGTCTGTTGATATGTCAAAAAGACTAACAATTAAACCAACTGGTTTATTATTTATGGCAATTTAACCTGTATAACTCAATTTGTTATGC
>JARYGA010045526.1:0-14000 GCA_030545235.1 Helianthus tuberosus | reverse complement strand
CACCTGAAAACTGGTGAATACAAAGGTTCTTTACCTTCTTTCTTTGCAATTTACCCTTACTGTAACAATACTGTTTTTGTAATCATAACTAACACATTTATTATTTGTAGAAGAAATCGAGTAAATAAATTCGTATAAAATATTTTCTTTTTTTTTTTTCTCTTTTAATCATTGGATTGGTAATTTGGTATCTACTAATCTAATATCCAACGTATCCTTACAGTTCCCGGTGTTATTGGTTGTCTTCAAGCCCTAGAGGCTATCAAGTTGGCAAGCTTAGTTGGCGAGCCACTTTCCGGAAGAATGCTTCTTTTTGATGCACTATCAGCCAAAATTCGGATTGTAAGCTTTCTCAGCAGTTAAACATTAATCTCTGATTATCTGGTTCATCTGAATATCTGATAATAAGGGGCTAATTAGTTTGAGGGTATTGGGTTGATAACTTGATACCCATAAAATTGGGTATCCTTTGTAGCCACCTAAAGGGATGAGATAAGAAGAAACCCATACATTCTATTCCGTTATGTTATCAAACCCATACCCATAGTGATTCCCAAGTGCAAACCAAACCCGCACCTAACTTATGTAATTGGTAATTTGTTACTTCTTTAGGTAAAGATTAGAGGAAGGTCATTACAGTGTGAAGCTTGCGGAGAAAATGGATTGACGCAACAGCAGTTTCAACAGTTTGATTATGAGAAATTCACTCAGTCACCATTAGCTGTGGTTTGTTTTCTTATCCCTCAGTTCTTCCTAATTGTTTTGGTCCATAATGTTGGTTTTTATTTCCAAGATTCATCTGAACTATACACACAACTTGCATTTATCGAAAGTTTAAACCGCCCCTAAGTTTTATTACAACCACTAAACAAGAAGATCGGATGCGTCGAAAGTCACCGAAAGTGTTTTCAGTTCATTAAACCCCTGAAGATTATTTTATTTTAAACATGGGAGTGTAACCGAAATAAGGGATAATGTATGTGGAGGTCACCCAAGCATTTAACTTCTTTTGTTTAGTTTCATTTATACCAATTTTGGCGAAAATACATGGACAAAAATACATTTTAAGTCCTAGAAAAGATATAAATTATCTTTGGTGAGGTGTCAAAAGTGTTAATAGGTCAAATTTGTTTTTTTCAAAGTCATTTTCTATCATTGTAAACTGAACCAAAAGTAATAAAAAACTTAAAAAACTTGGTTTATAACTAAACTTATTATTCTTTTTGCATAAAAAACGTGTTTTGTGCCAACCTGCAATACTTTTAACCCATTTTGCCACCTCTAAATTATGTGATCACATGAATCTTCTATTTTGTATATGCTTTATGTAACTCGAATTGTTTTCAGGCTCCTTTGAAGTTAAAATTGCTGACATCAGACTCTAGAATAAGCAGCAAGGAATACGACGAATTGATTAAGAAGGGCTCGCCACATGTGCTAATCGACGTACGACCATCTCACCATTACAAGATCACTTCCCTTCCCAAATCCATAAACATACCTCTTGCAAATTTGGAATCTCGGTTAGCCGAGGTATCATCTGAATTGAAATCCGTGCAAGAAAGCAATGGGACTCTTAATGATTCAGATGCTGGCCTGTATGTAGTATGCAGAAGAGGTAATGATTCACAAAGAGCTGTTCAGTTGCTTCATAAGCTGGGGTTTCCTTCTGCAAAGGATATTGTTGGTGGGTTGGAATCATGGGCGCGTGAAGTGGATCCGAAGTTTCCGACCTATTAGTATGTCTGTAACATGAAGCGACCAATGATCGACTGTGTTTTATTTTTAAATTATGACGAGGAATCGAGTATAAATATTTTATAGTAGAGTTTTACGAGGCTACGCTATTACGATGCCAGGATAGTGATCTTAGGGGAAAAGATTAATTTTGGTAGTGGCTGTAGCTCGTATGGGTGGCAATTCTACACGGGTTGGGTTGTTGTCTTGACCTGTTGATAAATAGGTCATAGTAGTTTAAACTAAGACTATATGGTGTGGGAGTGTATGAAGCGTCATGTGGCAGCCATGTCAGCACCTGTCAGAAAGGTGGCGTAGTGTCAAAAAGCGCGGGGTGAGATGGGGCGTGGAAGGGTGGCGTGGTGTGAAAGTCAAAAAGTGGCATACATTTTTTTATATTTAATTTTTTTTAAAAATAAAACAATAACCACCAACCAATAACCCACCTTCACGTCATTATCATCAACTCCACCATGCCGGGCAGATATGTGCCGTCCCCTCCTACCAGCGGCGGACCCTAGAATTATTTTCTATGGGTTTGAATGAGGGGTTTAACTAAACTTTGAAGTGGTGCGATCAGGATTTTTGCCTATAAAATACACGAATTTTTTTTTTCAAGGGGTGCGTCCGCCCACCTAACCCGTTACCTAGGTCTGCCCTTGCCTCCCACACACCATCATCAATGCCTAACACGGGGTGGTGTAGCGGCATGGTTGAGGCCTCCACGCCACCGCACCATATTGTCTAAAGCTAGTGTGCTGATGCATCAACCCATTATGTAGTTATGTTCCATGTTTAACCTGATCATAACTTTAATGCCGGGCAGACCCATAAATTATTTTCTGGCAAGAATTTAACCAAACTTTCAAGGGGTGTGATCGGGATTTTTGCATATAAAATACACTTTTTATTCTTTTCTCTTTATATGTTGTTATGAGTGGTTAAGTCTTCCGTAGTTGTATTCGCCTCTATGAGTATGTACAAGTACAATTCAACTTCTTTTTTTCATCTATTTTATACGGATCTTGAAAACACACAATAAAGACTTGTGTGGGTTCATCACTTAGAAGTGAAAAATCGTTTTAAGATCATTTTTGATTGACTTTCTTCATGTTTATTGGGGCTATATAATGAGGAATGTTTATGTATTTGTGAATTTGTTCTGGTGAAGATTTAAAAGTAACGACACAATCATAAGGTGTTTGTGAAGATTTAGAGTTTATTTTTGTTGTAGAGCAAAGATAAGAGTCTTTCTTTTTTCCTACTTTGTTTCTTTACCTCAATGTGCTTCTATTTTTGTTTTAAAACGATTTTTCTTCTTTATGATCCACTAATTTTAATATTTTAACACCCACAAGATATGCTATTAAAGCAACCCATAGATGTCTTGTAAGCAAATAAGTAAAGATTTAGAAAGTGTATTATAAAACAATGAGATCACCTTCTCATCACATCTAACTTTCGACTTTTCATGTGATTTTTCAAGGAATATAATTAGACCATGCGTAGTGGTAGAGAAAAATAATGCCCTCACCATGGGGCATTATTCGACACGTGTCATCCCAGTCAGTATGGGGCGTTATTGCAAAAGTGGTGTAGTGGGAATAATGCCTAATAATGCCCCTTCCAATCATTAAACAAAAATAAAAAAAATAAAAAAGCAAACAGTTGCTGCTGATTGGCTAGTCAAAAAAGCAAACAGTCCCATTGTCCACATGCAAAAATCTCATTGGCCACATGCAAAACCCCCCAACAACTTCAGCGTTTTAATTAAAACGCTCACATGCAAATTTTCAAAAAACAACGCCGGATAACGCCTAGCGTAATGGGGTGGGGGGCGTTTTGGGGCGGTTTTTTTCAATTTTTTTTAAAAACCACGCCCCACTACGCATGGTCTTAGTACTTTGTTTTCTACAAGATCCAACTATGATTGTTGATTTAGGTGTCTTCTTTGTAGAATAGTAACAAAGTTTTTAAAGTGTTCCAATTAGGTCACTCAAGTTTCAAATGTGTTCCAATCAGGTCATTCAACATTCATTTTTCATTAAAATTAAGGGTTTTTTCATCCATTTCATAGGTAACCATGGTGATGTGGATTTTTGTTTCTTTTTTCTCTCTTATTTGATGCTAACGTTGAGTGATGGCATTGATTGTAACTTGTTTTTTTTTTTTAATTTTAATGTAATTAAAGTGTTTTTATTTTTAATAAATTTAATTTCATATATTAAAATAATCCGACCACGGTGTCTTATGCTCCATTTTTTCTTGACACATGGAAAAAAGGACATGGCTCGATTTAAATGTTATCTAATTGAGACAAAAATGATATAAGTGACCTAATTTAAACAGTTTTAAAACTTGGTTACTGTTCTGTGACATTTCCCCAATAAAATATTATGTGTCAAAACTTTAAAGCTTAAAGAAGGGGTATTCTATAATAGCATTCTAAAAGTATAAATCAAAACTGTGATATAGCAACTCACAAGTCATAATTAAATAAAGTATCAAACATCAAATCTTTTGCACAAATTAAAAAACTATAGTACATAAACATAGCTCCATTCAACACATGAACCATACTTGAACAAGATATGAAGCTCATGTGTTGTTATTTAAGGAGGTACATAAACTTTAAGTCTTTAAGACACAAACACCGGTTGTAAAATACCCAAACTACCCCTAGTGCTGAACTAGGCATTCTTGCTTTCCAGCAACAATGGCGGTCTGGTGTGACCCATTGTTAAGGGCATCAACATCTTCAACATCTTGCTCATCTTCATCAGGCACGCCCACATTCTCAGTAACAACACATGAGATGGCTTCAAAGATGAGGGCTACCACTTCCTGGAACCGAGCTTCAGAGAGTGACACCTCAGCAAGAAGTCGCCACGCGTTATCCTCGCTGGCACCTTCATAGTCTTGTTTCCGTTTCAACACCATGTGTCCACTGATCTCCCAAACCGCTGGGTTCACCTGTGTGTCTAGAAGCTCGGGACTTACTTCTCCTAGAGCTTGTTTCTCCGCATAGCACTGTTTTCCATTTTATATAAAATAGAAAAATTAGAAAATTTGGTAACAGACAACAAGAGTTGGCAAGAGTCACACGGTTGGATAACCGGTCAGGGTCGAAACGGGCTTGTTCAACCCACAAACACTCTTTGTCCATTTTCCTTTAAGAATACCACTAATATTGTTACAAGAATAATCTGTCTTCGAATAAAAACAACTTTGGAGGTTGTATGTAGGGCTGCAAACGAACCGAATGTTCAGCAAACAGTTCGTGAACAATTCGGCGGGAAGTTCGTTTGTGTTCGTTCATTTAATAAATGAACGAACATGAACAGAGGCCGCGTTCATTTATTTATGTTCGTGAACGTTCGGTAACGTGTTCGTTTGTGTTCGATAGTTCATTAGTGTTTTTAGTTTTTAGTTTTTATATTTTATTTGAATACTTCAAATTCCAACAAATAAAACATTTAATAAGTATCAATGTATTATATATTTGTTCATGAGCGCTTTTTTGCATTCGTTTGTTTCCATTTGTGTTCATGAACATTATTTGTGTTCATTTGTGTTCCTAATTGTTCGTTTGCGTTCACTGCCTAAAATTAACACACGAACACTTTAACTTCCTTAGCGAACGAACACGAACATAAAATGTTGTTCGGTAAATTGTCATGAACATTTCATGAACACATATATTTCCTTAACGTTGTTCGTTTCGTTCGGTTCGTTTGCAGCCCTAGATGTATGCCATAAAAGTGGACTTTAGCTATTCTTTTTATTTGAACCGTTAATAAATGAAAATTGACGCGTTAATAAGTAGTGGATGCAAAGTGTTAGATACCTGAGGTAAGAGAAACACGCGGGTCCCAGAGTCTGAAATAAGGACATTATAAGGAATATTGTTGTCTTGAAGGCAGATGCAAGAATCACTGACAGCATTTGATAGATCTTCAAGTGAATATCCACCCTCAAAGACAAGGCCTCTAACAGGGTACTTGAGAATCTCGGAAATTACAACTCCGCCATTGAAGTCAGTAATCTTTCTAGTAGGGGCTTTCTCGATTGGAAAGGGGACAGCAAGATAATAAGCCTGAAATTAAGTATAGCATATAGATAAATTGATTGTTGAGATAACTGTAAGTCTAATGAACTATCCCAGTTAATGCGGTAAAAAATCGGATATCGTCCCGTGGGATATCAGTTAACAATTCAGTATAATCTCCTACCATTAACAAATTAACCTTTTGCAACTTGCAAAAGCAAAACACTAACAATTGTAACAAGTAGGAACTGATTAAGACTTAAAACACTAACATTTAACGTTAACAATTAATAATTAAGACTTAAAACACTAATAGAAGCAATAAGAAGAAAGATAAATGGTAGAACTAAGAAGAAAGGTACAGATATCGGTAAAATCGGTGATATATCGGTCAAAAAATATCAGTCAGATATCGGTCAATATCACGGATAATATCAGAACTGATATTCTGACAGGTATTTGACACTGATTTTTTACATGGGGACCGATAACCGATATTAACCGCATAGTTTATCAGTACATATGCAAAAGATGGAGATCAAAAGAGATTTGAACCTGAAAATGAAGATGATTGATAGTAGCAAAAGCACCGAGACTATTGTAACCCAAACGGAAGTATGGATTCCCAGCTTCTGACGCCATGTAAAGTGCAAGCAAGAGGCTTTCATGGTCAATTCTTTGAGGCAGACACTCGAGAATTCGAGGAATCAAAAGCACGTGTCCGTATTCAATTGGACTAACCTATTGAGTTATAAAAAAGAAAAATAGTTACTCAACAAATGACATCAGCATGTGGCTTACCATGAATCTACTTAAAGTATAACATGATTAAGAAAACTTACATTAATGGCAACAACACTAGGGGAACTTTCTACATCAACAGGGGCATTAGGATAGAATTTGACTTCACCATCTTTGCTTGCTTCAAACTGAAAAAGAATCTCTTCCTGCCCGACTTTAGTGAAGTTGAACTTGCTTCCATCAAAAGGCTGAAGAACTTTATCCACTCGAAATTCAGTTGGACGCTTTTTGAGGTGGCGACCCTCATTTAACTGAGCAATAAACCCATAATCTCCAGGAATCACCTGTTCATTTACATATTAATCAGCATGTTTTCACAATACTAATATGAAAGATTTTATGACATATAAAGAAATTGAGTTGTACCTTAGTAGAACAGGCGGTAACATCATAGCGAAACAGGCCCCTCTCCGCGCGATCCTCCCACTTTAAATACAAAAATGAGAAACAATCTTAGCTTAAATAGATAATTGAATGCTCGAACGAATGGTAGAACACTAGCTTTTGAATGTATATTACCTCTCCAAGGAGAAGAGATTCCAAGAAAGCAAAAGGTGGATCCTTTTTGTCACTGGATTCAACCTTCTCAGATTTTTGGAAAGCATACAGAGGTAGCTTTGCTCCTGTATCAAAACAATCCCCATCAGAAAAAAAAAAAAAAAACTAAGAATTCACATGAAGAATGAAGTTTACAGGGCGCTGTTAAAAAGACACCACCCGGTTAGTGTACACCAGCCCTTCTGGCACATCATATGAGCCTCATGGACTTTTAAGTAGTCACATTAGTCATTTCTTTGTCACTGAGAACACATACAGGCCTTGTGATTTGGTTGTAAATAGTAGGGATAGCAATTTTTACAAAGTATACCGGTACGGGTATGCATTTTAAATGTTTTTCGGTTCGGTACTAGTTGGCTTCGGTATTTTTTATATTTTTGCAGTGCCAATACCGATACCACCATAATCGCTACATAATTCAGTTTGTTTTTTTACTCAATACCAGTTTAGGTATTTTGTATGGTACAGATCTCATCCCTAGTAAATAGACCCATATGACCATTTTTCGACCTATCATACAGCCTGTATGACTATCATACCGCCCGTTTTAACCACTTTTCACTAGGGCTAGCAAATCGAGTCTTTGTTATCTGACGTCGCGGACAACACAACTACACAAGTTCTAAACATGAATACGACTCATTTAACTACTTTATATCTAATGTCTATAACACAATTGTATGTTTTATGTACCAAGAAAAGGAGAAATTACGCTTCTAATTTTAATTATTTAACCGTACACAATTTATAACGACATAAACGGAAAAAAAAAAAAAAAAAAAAACAGAAAGAAAAGGATAAAGCATTTTAACAAACACCTGGTAGGCAACAATCTCTCATGCAATTACGGCCACACCCAACAGCACCAGCACCAGCTTCCTCCACCTCATCCTTCTGGTAATTAGACACAACAGTAGGAACCCTTTTGATCCTCAACATCATCTTCAATCACTCACTTCTAACAACACCAATTTGTATAACCCTAAAACACACACCTACACTACAACAGAAAGAAACCCACCACCACCAGTCCACCACCACCAGCAAGAAAGAGGAGATCAGAAGGGCAGCCGCCTTCAGAGGGCAAAGCTCCACGTCCGCCGTGCGTATGAGGGTTGCTTTCGATGGTTACAACGCCCAACCCACGTTCCGATCGGACATGTACAGATGACCGAGGGGCTCCGAATATAGCCGTGATGTCTGCAACTTGATGAACCTGGGTTTTACCCCTAACAAAACAGCAATTGTGAGAATTGAATTGAATTGGGAACAATGGAGGATGATATAAAGGGAGGGGGGTTGTTGAATTGGGTTGAGGTTGAATTGGGGGTGATATGATGGGGTTAAATAGTAATGTTGCAGGTGAAGGGGTTTGTTTGTATGGTTGAAATTGGGCCGTGACGATGGGGGAGAAGATGAGTGGTTTTGAGTGATTTTGGGTTTGAAATTGCTTCTTGTTGGATTAATTTGAGGACGCGAAAACAACACACAACACTATCTTCACGTCCTTATCGGAAATTTAAATAAAAATATATTTTTTAAGTGCTTGTTTAAGTTCAAATATAATTTCTCGTTAATTTAATTAATAACCGAGTAACCGCCTTATCTCCTTTAATCTATACCTAAACTAGGGATGAGCATGGTACTGGTATTAGTATCCATAGCGAAAAACGCTAAAAGTGGGAACTGGTAGTGAAAATGTCTGGTACGGTAACAGTACCGATACAGGTATTTTAAGGTAAAAATTGGTGTTTTACCAGTATCGTACCGAAACTACCGGTACCGAAAACTCTAAAAAGTGGGTATCGAAAATAATTCGGTACAAGAAATTCGGTACTGGTACCATGTGCTCATCCCTACTTTTGAGTTTTGACTTAAACCTGACACAAAATTTACAGGTTTGATTTTAGTCTAAACGGGTTTGGATCAATTTTAAGTTGAATCCATGAACCCCTTTAGCTAAACAGGTCGGGTTGTTAGCGGATTGACTTGTTTAACCTATTTATATTATATTTTAATTGTTCAATATTTTTGTGTTATAAGTTAAATTGGTTGGGTATTTTATGCAATAATTATATTAAAATGGAAATTGACGTAAGATTTATAAATAGAATGTATTTTTTATATACATAGTTGTAATTTTTTGTTGTAAATTTTGATCTCGAAATGTTTATGTGAATAAAAAATTAAAAAAAATCGGGTTAAACGGATCATTTTCGGGTTAACCTGCGAATTAATCATTTTTCTTTGTTGTTAAAAAACTAGGCACTACACATGTTAGAAAATTAAAATATTAAATAGTTAGTACTAAAGTCTAGTAGCTATAAAACAATATTTTAAAAGTATATATGATTTAGGAATTAACCTTTCTAAAAAATATTTTAAAATAGTTCGTCTATAGTGGCTTAATAATCCTTGTTTCTATCATCTATAGTTTAATTGAAATGTCACACCATATAAAAAGGACTCGTAATATCCAAAATTGGAATTTTATAGAACTTTTTGTGAAAATATGCATATAATTTTCAGGGCGTCATTAAACTTGGTCATAAATTGGTTGCGGAGCCACTCATTCATATTTCGTGGATAGTTTTGATTCTGGTTTTGGGCCATATGACCCCTTTAATTTTTCTTGGTACATATAATTGTAATGTGGACCAATTAATATATTATAGGCATATTCAATGTCTACCACACAATAGTATGTAGTATATTACATGCCATTAGTTTTAGTTTCACACCATAGAAATCTGCCCCACACATATATGAAGATTATTTTTGTCCGTACTTCGAAATACAAAATCATTATGAGGTCAGATTTCTCTACTTTAAAGATATTAGATATGCATTGAAGATACATGGAGATAGAAAGTAGATACGCAAAATGGGTCGTATATTCTATGATTCTCGAATTAGACTTTTGCCTTTTAAATCGATTGTAGATACTTAATTTTGATTACCCAAAATGGCTAATTCGACGTGGCTATGAAGAAAACTGAACATTATATTATGTTATATAAGATTACCATATATCCTTATTATTCATTGCTTTGTAGACGAACAACATATTTGCGAAGTTATATAAATCAAATTGTTACTAAAGTGATACGGTTTAGACAGTTAATAAGTCAACAAGATGTTGGTTAGTTAGTTGAGAGTCAGTTAGTTGTTGTAAAGCAGTGGTTAGAATTGGGGTATAAAAGGGAACATTGTAATTGTATAGGGTATCTTTTGGAAAATAATAATAAACTCGTTCTTCTTTCCTTATCAACTGCCATTAACGATTTTCGAAGCTTATTCTTCTTCTTGAGCTTCCTGGACGTTAATAGAACTTGTCCATTGAAATTCAATCACAAGTTCATTCAATTTCAGTCCTTATCATTGACTGTTACATACCAAACGAGAGAACTCAACCCAAAAGACTAGTCTGATGGGTGAGAGAGCCCATTTTGTATATAAACCCCACATTGATTGCCCATACAACCGATGTGGGACAAGTCCCATACTTTGCAATGATTTCGATCCATAACAATCGACCCTCCTTAAGGGCCAACGTCCTCGTTGGTCACGGCTGGCTCTCTCCAGGCCACCACTCCGAGTTTGGCTCTGATACCACTGATAAGGACTGAAATTGAATGAACTTGTGATTGAATTTCAATGGACAAGTTCTATTAACGTCCAGGAAGCTCAAGAAGAAGAATAAGCTTCGAAAATCGTTAATGGCAGTTGATAAGGAAAGAAGAACGAGTTTATTATTATTTTCCAAAAGATACCCTATACAATTACAATGTTCCCTTTTATACCCCAATTCTAACCACTGCTTTACAACAACTAACTGACTCTCAACTAACTAACCAACATCTTGTTGACTTATTAACTGTCTAAACCGTATCATAAAGTCTAAATTAATATCGGATAAATCTAAGCTTATACCATAATACCTATTATGTGCCCCAGTTAGGGTTGTTTGTGGTTGTAGACCGAATCAAACTAGGTTGCAATCAAACTATAACAGAGACCGTGACGTGTGGGGTATCATCAGACCAGATCCTAAACATTTAAGTTAGGTCTGTGTTTAATTCAGTTTGGCCAAGTGTGTAGTGATACGATATTATCACACTATAGAAGTAATTGAATGAGATGTAATCAGCTAGATTTCTATAGCTTTTCTAGAGGATTACAACTCGCAAATCAAATATCCAAATGCAACACAAAGAAAGTAAAACAACATGGGATGGGAAATTAGAGAGAACAAATTGGGAGATGGGAAGAAGAACACACACTTCTTAATAATCTTGATACCCTATTCTTTCATTCTAACATCCATTATATCCTGCAATGGTTCCTTCACATTGATGGGCCTCTTGGGTTGGGCTGCTTGATAGGATCTGTTGGCTTAGGTCCATTGAGTTCATAACAAAGCGGTTCAACATTTGGTTTGACTTGCATCGTCTTACGTCTTACGCATGTAACACATAATGGTGGTTGTAACAATATGTGTCGGGCTTAATATATATCATGAGCATGTGGCTTAAATGTTCATAAGACAACGCGATCTTTCAATCAGTCAGTTATTGTAGCCTGAGTTAGAATTGAGCCTGAATATATAATCGCTTCAAACACATAAACAGGAAACCAAACCATCCGACTACACTACGAAATGGTTTGGAACGAGACTGGTCCTCTTGATTAGTCCATCCAGTATACCATCGGGATGGAGGGACTGGGAGCCAGGTGGCTTCTTGGGATGGTGGGATACATCGCGCCCCCTTCCAATATCCCATACCTTTTGGTAGAGGTGGCAAACAAAACCCAACCATGATATTTTGGGTTATTTTAGGCCTCTTTAAAAAAGAAAATAAGTTAGATTGGGCTGGGAATTTAATCAAGATGGGTTAGAATGGGTTTTAAAATACCCATCTAAATTTTCACATGGGTCAAGATGGGTTTTTACTCCCTAAACCTAAAACACGCATCATCAACTTCAAGTCTTCAAACGAATCTTCATACAGATTACAGACGATAATCTAAAATTCGTTTCTGCTGCGTCCAGTGGTTATTTTGGTGCGACTCGTCTACAGAAGAATCTCCATACAGTGAATCACATTGTTTGGATCATTCCTTTTTCGAGCTTCTTCCACCCTTGGCAAACGAATCTCCGTACAGACGAATTAATTGCAAACGAATCTTCATACAGACGAATCTGCAAACGTTTTGAGTAAGTTATCGAAATTGTTTTATGGGTTTGATGAAATTCAATGTTTTGATTAAGAATTTAGGGTTTTAGTATCAAATCTTGAAGGGGGGTGAGTCAAATTTGGAATTTTTTGCTGCTTTTTTGGGGTTTTTGTTGATTAATTTAGGTTTTTGGATATTAAAGTCTATAGATTGTTGAAATTTGTATATAGATTGTGGCAGTTGAAGTGTGTTGGTACATAATGTCTACAGCCTCTGTCTTAAGTCTAGGTCGTGTTTGTATAGGGTCTAGAAGGGTCAAAAGTGTAATTATGGTTATTTTGATGTAATTTCGCTTGAACATGACGCTTGGTCATTTCAAGCGAAATCAGATGAAGTAATTTCGCTTGAAATGACTTGTGTCATCTTCAAGCGAAATCTCTAGCCTATATATAGGTGTAATGTGTTTCTCATTTGGAACAGTTGTCATCAGTTGTGTACCAAACTGCTGCCGGATTTTCAAGTGATATATAAATGAGAAACGTGTATTAAAGTGATAATCTCTGTTTTCTACACCATTCTTTACTGATTCAGCTCTGTTTGTTTGATTCCGCCTTACAAACAGTGTGTATTGACTTTAATTGACTCACTCGGTCGGTCAAATCGATCCTACAATTGGTATCAGAGCCAGGTTATGAGCCAATACACTTGAATCAGTAGATTTTTCTACACTTTCTTGGATTTTTGGACTTTTTACCGGATAAAATGGACTGAGTTTTGGACAGTGTGTGTAAAAGTGTGTTTTAACAAACCCTTGAGTGAATCAGATCAAAATTCGAAGTAAAATTGATAAAAATGGCCTGAAAACCTGGTTTCGCTTGAACGAACTAGTAGATTTCGCTTTAAAATTGTGGTTATTTGAAGCGAAATAGGTGATTTCGCTTGAAAAGATCAGTTTTCGCTTGAAAAGTTGAAGTAGTTTCAAGCGAAATAGGTTATTTCGCTTGAAAATACCTGATTCAGCTTGAAGAAGGTGATTTCGCTTGAGAGTATTTGATTTCGCTTGAAAATTATTGATTTCGCTTGAGATCCTTATCTCGCTTGAAAGAGATCTCGCTTGAAAATCTGATTTAGCTTGAAAAGTCCATTGGGTTCGTAATTTTGTTCGAAAGTCTGATTTTGTGTAAAACCTGTTTTCACAACTTGAAAATTTGTTCGTAAACTGTTTTCTTAAAATGGAAAATCAAGATTTTTATAACTTCTTCGCTGGCAGTGGTATGACAGCAGCACAAACATCGGGTAGTATTGTGCAAAATGTCAATATGGAGAATTAGTTGGGAACGATGCAGAAACCACCCAAGCTGATGAGTCTAGATGAGTATGCAGGATGGTCTGGGAGATTCAAAAACTGGGTACAAGCAAATCACTTTGATAGTTGGATGAAGATTGAATCGAAGTATGTTCCACCTAAGGATGGTTTGGGTCTTGTGAAGGGGATTGGCAGTTTATCACAAACTGAACAAGACAGTTTCAAGGCTGAGAAGAAAATGATGAGTATTCTTCAACAGGCAATTAAAGAATATATCTTGATATTACTGCAACACGAAGATAATTCACAGTCAGTCTGGCAGGATTTGGAGGCGAAGTTTAAAGGAAGTGTTTCTATGATAAAAAGCAAGAC
>JARYGA010045525.1:0-45578 GCA_030545235.1 Helianthus tuberosus | reverse complement strand
TCAGACTTACAGGTAATTATGACACAAATGATATCTGTAGGGGTTAATAAATTATGAAGAATCATGAGAGCTCAGGTCAGAACTACCGTTCAGCAGAGAGATCATGACTCAACTTTTGGGTGTGTCCCCTTTAGAGGATCTTTTTTACAACAGCATTGCTAAGCAATTTTATTGTCTTATCATATATGCTGAGGGTGATGCTATGTTTCAAGCATTGCAGAAAGTATTATTCGAGGACTAGGTCAGAACTTCCATTCAGCAGAAGTCCCGGAATAATACCCCAGACATCACTGAGTATAAAGACCTAGTATATCAGAAAGAGGGACCTTTCAAACAAGATTTCGGGGGTTACCCATATATCCGAGAGATGTTTCCCCACGATATAAGCAAGTTTGAATTTTAGATTTATATCTCGTCACAATCTACTAAATGTGCAAAAACCTACTGGCACATCATCAGTGAGACCGTTTATCACATTTTACTTTCCAATTCTTTAGCATGCTGTGATCGTCCACTGATGTACTATCATTTCCTCTTTTATACAACAAAACTCATTTTCATTTTATCATGTTTTTGACTTTTTCAAATTTTCTAATGTTTTTGGATTTTCTGAAAATTTTTACTCCCCCTAAAATGCAAACACATTTTAGGAAATTTGAAAACGAACTATACAATAAAGTGACAACCGATATCAAATCACTTCAAATCGCCATCCACTTGGCATAAACAATCAGAACTCCCCCTTACAACAAACTATTTTCCCATTTTGATTTCAAAACACTTAAGTTTGTTTTAATCAAATGGTTTTTCCGGAAAATAAATTTGTTTTTACCACTTGTAAAGTTGGGGATGTGGTTCATCATTTTGTCTTCAACCACTTGTAGAAAATCAAGTACAAATTAATGTCCCTGATTTACCACTTATACAAAAAACACAATCAAATACACAGAATGATGCCGATTCCTGATCCACGATTACCAACTTGGGATCTCCGGCAAGTCAGGAATTTATGGTGAAAATGCTGTCACCCAAGCCTGACCAGCCTTGGGTGATTTTGGTGGCAAACATCTGTCCCACCAACATTTTGATTTGTAAAATTCTTTAGCATCCTTCACTTTCCTATCAACCATCTTTCCAAAAATATGTTTAACATTTCCATTAAAAGCCTTCTCAACATCAAATTCTCCTTTATCAGCGAAGAATTGATTTGAGATTTCAACCTTCCCCACTTTCTTCATCAAATTTTCCTTTGACAATGGAGGAAAATCCTCATCGTTCACCTCTGGAACGGAATTCACAACCTTTTTCTCAACCAAAGACTCCTCTGATGTTATGGAATCAGATTCATTGTCAGAATTACCCTCAGATTTAACCACCCACTTTTGTTTACTCAAATCACCTCTTCTTTTGTAAAACCGTTTTGAATTTTCTCCTTCCTCAGAAGTAGAATTTTTAAACTTTTTAACATTTTTCACAGGTTCTTTCTTATCAACACAAGTCTTTCTCAAAACAGAGTTAGAAGAAACTTCCTGTTTTTGGTAGTTGGTCTTTGGGCAATTCCAAGCTATATGTCCAACTTCTTGGCATTTGAAACAGGTTCTTCTGTCAACTCTTTCAGCAAACCTTCTCACATTCTTCTTCACTTCAGCAAGAAACTCTTGGTTTGACTGCTTCCAGAACGGTTTCTTCTGTTCATCCTCTGAACTTCCTCCTGAAACAAATTTTGTTTTTGGTTTATAAGTTTTCTGTTTTTTATAATTTTCTGAAGAATTGAAACCCAGACCTTGTTTTTTGAAATTACGGTTGTGGTTTGGTCTCTTTTGATAACGTGAACCATAACCGTAACCCTTTTTCTTGTTCAATCTCCGTTGAACTCTTGAAGTGTACTTTTTAGGTTTTTCATCAAGATTTAAATCTTTTATTTCAGAAATATTAATTTCTGTCAATTTGAAAACCTGTTTGATCATTTCAGTTTTTACACTTCTTATTGGAAATTCCTCATCAGAATATAATTTGTCTGAATCATACAAAGTATAAGCCACTTTGATTGATCCATCATTCAAATTAGATTTTGATAACAGGAATTCTCTATTGTAAACCCTTTTGACCGGCGAACTCGGACTCCTTTCTGACAAACTCAGACTTTCAGACTTAGACTCCGACTTTGACTCTTCATCCATATCTAACACCTGATCGACAACTTTCTTTACTAACTCAGACTCATGATCAGTGTCAGACGCTGTGAATGTAACATCAATATTGTCTGGTAATTCATCAATGATTTCAGACTTTAACTTGATGTTGACTGCCTTTTTTAGACGCTCCTCGTTAGGATTCCTTGGAGAATACATTTCATGGATCGGGGGCGGACATCTGTTATACTTGACACTTGGTTTCTTACCAGTATCAGTATCTTCAGTATTTTTCTCCTTGAATGCCTCCAAACCTGCAACAGTAGGATAAACACGATCAATCAGATAATCACATGTAGTATAACTCAACAGTAATCGTTTAATCCTTTCACTCTCAATCTTCTCAAGTTCCAGCTCCTTCTTCAGATTGGCACAGTCTTCGATGTAATCATTGATGACGCTCTGCTTTGTCATAAAAGTTGCACTCATTTTGTCATTTGCTTTCTCGATTTCAGCATTCGTTTTTTTTAACCCATCAACTGTCCTATTCAGTACATCGTATGACTCTTTCACATACTTCACATCAGACAGTAAATCTTCCTTAATCGTCTCTAAATCAGCTATCTTTTTATCTTTTTCTTCACAAACTTTGCAAGACTCTGAACATTTCTCACAAGGATTCGTGACTTCAACTACGTTCTCAATTATCTTTTCAACTTCGACAGTCTTTTCAACTTCAACAATCTTTTCGACAATCTTTTCTACTTCGACAATTTTTTCAATTTCAACAATCTTTTCGACAATCTTTTCTACTTCGACAATTTTTTCAATTTCAACAATCTTTTCGACCTCAACAATCTTATCAACAACTTTCTCTACTTCGACAATTTCTTCTCCTGCTTCTGTCTTTTCAGCAGCTTGCATTTTTAATGCTTCCAGCTCTTTCCTCAATCTTGCCATCTTCTTCTGGTACAACATCTCCATTTTATCTGCAAAAAACAAATTAAAACTAGTTAGATCAATGCCTTTTCTAGCTTTGTTGAGATGTTCTTCCTCATCATCAGTATCCACATCGCTTCCAAGATCAGGAAATATCGGGATTCTTTTCTCACTAGCCTCTTCACCTAGTATTCTAGCAACAAAGCCTGAATCAGATGGAATGTATTTATCCCAACTAAATCCCTCTGCAACTTTTTCATCATCTTGATGAATCAGTAAAGCTTTCTTCTTTCCATCATTAGTAGCATGAGCATGTACAATTTGAGGTTGTTGAGCAGTCTGATGGAAGATGGATTTCTGATAATAATTGTTTCTATCTTGATTCCCGGTAGCTTCTTTACTTTTGCACTCTCGTTTAAAATGACCTTTTCCTTTACAACGGAAACAGGTAACCTTTGATTTATCAAATCCCAATGGAGAGGTAGCCATTCCTCGAAATTCATCCCTACCAGTAATCTCTTGAAACTTTTCAGCTCTCCTCCAAGCACTTGCTAAGCACCATTTGATATCCATCACTTCAAGTTCTTCAGCATCAATTTGATCGTAATCTTCTTTGGTAAGCATCGGATTGCCAATCTTCCCATCGATCAAACTTTCGTAAGATTCTAACATAGTAACCAGTGATGCCATGTGCTGCTTGGCAACTTCTGGAGACAAATTCTGATCATTTTGAATGTTTAATGTAACATTGCACTGAAGATGTGTTGAATTTTGTCGTTGAGAAGTTGATGTTGCGCTATTTGGATCAAAACTTGAGAATGATGAAGATCCACCACTTTGAGTCACATTACTACTCTTTGTTCCAGACGAACTGTCAGCACTATAACCAGTTTGAATCTTTGGACTAGGACTGGGAGTAGCCTCAAACTTGTTCCCTCTGTAATACAAACTGACATCTTGTTTGGCATTTGGATTCGTCATTATAGCAGTCTTTTGAATATCCAGCTCTTGTTCCTCAATCTTCTGGATAAACTGTGCCAAGTTCATACTCTCAGTCTTCCTCATGAGTTTCACAATCATCAGATAAGTTCCCCACTTCTGTTGGGGTAATGCCTCTGCTAACTTATCAACCCACTCATCATCATCTTTCTGAATATCCAATCTTTTCATTTCTAGAACCAGATGACAGTATCTATCTATTGTTTCCTTTGTGGTTTCATGATCAAATGCAGTAAATATGTCAAACGACTTCTTCAATAAGGCCTTTTTGTTTTTGATCATATCAGCACTCCCTCGGAATTTCTGAAGTAAAGCTTCCCAGATTGATCTAGCAGTTCCATTATGTTGAAGTAAGACAAAGATGTCTTCTTTAACTGCTTGCTGTAAAATGCTGATCATCATCTTCTCACTAGTGTATTTCAACTTATCAGCTTCAGTAAAATCATTGAAACCCTTTTCCAACCCACGTTCATTCTTTGGTTTCTCGTAATCTTTTAGTAAAGAACACCAAGCATCGAATCTGTAAGCCTGAACCCAGTTCTCAAATCGGTTCTTCCAACCCTGAAAATCTTCGATATACATCAATTTTGGTGGTTTCTGATGAGTACCCGTCTCATTCTCACTGTATAAATTCTCAGCAGCAGTAATCGGAGCGACTGGTGTGGCAAACGCATTGTAGAATTCCTCGTCCATGACTTCGGAAAATTATACTCTGACAAAATACCTGACAATCAAACAAACAAAAAACACAATCAGTTTAAACGTTTGTCAATTAATTGAATAAGACTGGTACCCAAACTGGTGATTTTCTGTGTGAACTGAACGTTGACCAACTGTGCGGACTGCTATGACCCAAATCGTTTTCAAACGACTTGACTCTTTGAAACTTTTGAACTTCAGACTGTACGAACTGACAGAAACCACGACTCAAACCACGCGACCTGAGTACACACCGTGCGAAGTGAACATATTTGGTGCGAACAGATTTTAATGTCAAACCACACAACCTGTAAATTCTATTCAAACAATTTGAACTAAAATCACACACGACTCGATCAACTAACACATATAAACTCAAATTCTCAAATGGGCTTTTAACAACACACAACCTAAAACTTTAGATGGGCCGTTGTAATAATATTGTGCCGAGATTATTATATCATATGGGCTATGCAAACAAAACTATTTTAATTGTATCAACACAAAATCAAGTCTGATGTCTCGTGAACTAAAATGCTGTCTTATGTAATTAATATCAACTTTATTGAGCCTCACAACTATAATGGTCGACACATTTACTAGGATTTCAATTGAACTATTGAATCAACTACACCCACTAAGCCGACACACTATTAGTAATTCAAATTGTTTAATAACCAGCTGACACCTTTATCACCTTTCTCATGCAAACCGACTTACACTTTAATTTTCAACACATGGTTCGATTAACTGGACAAATATGCAGTTTACTTTAATTGGACCGCTTGGTCTTGAACTTATCCAACTGATTCAAAAACTTGATTATGCCGACAACACCTATTAAAGTTTCACATGCCAAACCGAAATAATGGACTTCACTAATATCGACAATATCAATATTCAAAACCAATTTATAGAACCAATGTGTCGGACTTCACAATCTGGACTACAATTTTCGATAATCACATGCAATTGCGAATCAACCGATACAATCTGACATCCTCATTTAATATTTCACACAACTCGATGTACTTCACATGACACGATGCACCTATGAGCACAATGCACCTATGAGCGAAATCAGAACTTGGTGGTCCCTATAAGCGAAATCAGGATTTATGGGTGACACAAGAGCGGAATCAACAATTACTCTAGAGTGGAATCAACAGTTATCAGGAGCGGAATTAACAAATTTGCAGTCAAGAGCGGAATCAACAGCAGTTTTAGAGCAAAATCAGACAACATCCATAAGAGCTGAATCAGCTCGCATATCTTTTTTACCCATTTTTAGTCCGAGTTTTAACGTGAAACTTTCAAGGATTTGTTATCATGCACTTTTACACCATATATATGAAATTTAGCCGATTTTAACCGTGAAATCTTGAATTTTTTTAAAGAAAGTGTAGAAAAACAGAGATGTTCAAGCTGAATCGTATAGAACTCCTCGTCCTGAGCTCTGATACCACTTGTAGGATCGGATTCCGACACAAACGAGTCGTTCGGAAGAGCTCTCGTCCGTTTCAGAGGCGGAAACTAAGAAACGGATTGTAAAAACAGCTTGACACACTTTAAATCTCTTTTATATTCGATTTACAATGTTTACAATCAGAGGAAAAACCGGCAGCACCTCGGTATCACTTGGCTATCTCCGTTACAAATGACATGTACACACCTCTATTTATAGCAGATCTGATTCCACCCCAAATGACATGTTGATTAGGAGTGGAATCTGATTCCACCCCAACTGACATGTTCATTACGAGTGGAATCACCTAGGAGTGGAATTAACAAATTGTCATCAGGAGCGGAATCATTACTATAGACCTCTAGGAGCGGAATTACATGATAACATAAGATCCTGATTCCACTCCAAATGACACAAGTGTCATTTGGGGCGGAATTACAATCTAAAATTACTATTTCATTTCCGAGCTCCAAACTAACCTATCTAGACCTAAGACTCACTAAAGACGTAGTAAACAGACATTCCGTGTACCAACACTGGCAATGTGACCAACTGTTTTACATTGAAAACAGGTTCTCGTCTCTATCTTCTTCTGAGCACCATTTTTCTTCATTTCTTCTTGCTTCTTGGCAAGGAATTCTTTGTTTGTCTGGTTTCTGAATACTTGCTCTTTTTCTTCTTCTGATGATTTTCCTGTAACAAACACAGTTTTTGATTTATAAGTTTTTTCATTTTTATGATTTTTTTGTTGGAATAAAACCAAGACCTTTCTTTTTGAAATTACCGTTATGGTTTGGTTTCTTTTGAAAACCAGAATCAGAACTGTAACTTTTTTTCTTGTTTAAACGTTGTTGTACTCTTGAGGTGTAAGTTTTAGGTTTTCCAGAAAGATTTACATCTTTTATTTCAGAAATATTAATTTCTGTTAGTTTAAAAACCTTTTTGATCATTTCAATTTTAACACCTCTTATTGGAAATGACTCATCAGAATATAATTTGTCAGAATCTTTCAAAGTATATGCTACTTTGATCGATTCATCATGCAAATTAGATTTTGATAAAAGAAATTCTTTATTGTAAACTCTTTTACCCTGTTTGTCTTTTTGACTTGACGTGTCGGACTTTGATTTTGACTCTGATTTTGACTCCGACTTTGACTCTGATTTGGACTCCTCTGTTTCATCCTTATCCAACACCTGATCGACTACTTTCTTTATTAACTCCGACTCATGATCAGTTTCAGACGATGTGAATGTGACATCAATGTTTTCTGGTAAATTATCTGAAGACTCAGACTCCCACTGTAAGTTTGTTGCCTTTTTGACTCTTTCTGAATTTGGATTTCGAGGAGAATATCCATTTTCGACCAGGGGTGGACATTTGTTATAGACAACACTTGGTTTCTTACCAGAAATCTTCACTTCATCATCTTCTTCTTTTGTTTCTGAATTCTTCTCTTTAGAAGTCTTTTCTTCTTTAAACGTGTTCAATCCTTCCACTATCGGGTAAATCCTGTCAACCACAAAAGTAGAACATGAGTAACTTTTTAACAATCTATTTACTCTCTCAGTTTCAATTCTCTGTGTTTCTAGCTTCAGTTCAAGCTCAGCACACTTCTTAGTGAAATAATTAACATCATTAAGTTGTCTCATGTATGCTCCTTTAAGTGTATTCATTGCTATGGCTTGTTCACTGCTTGTCTCGTTGTATTGATTCATGGCTTTGTTCAAGACATCATATGATTCTTTCATCCTTTTTATGTTGTGTAGCAATTCGTTGTTCTGCTTTATCAAAGACTCACAATTCATACACTTCTCAGAAATCTTGACTGCATCAGCATTTGTTTTAATTTCAAATTCTGGAATTTCTTTGACTACTTTCACTTGAACTTCTTCTTCAACTTCCTTCTTTTTCTCAATTTCACCATATAGACGTTTTCTGACTTTTTCTGCCCAATAATCATCAGTATAATCATTGATAACCTGAGCAACAACAGCTTTAGATTTTAAAATCTCTTTGTCAGGACAAAACTTATCCCAGCTAAAATTTTCCCAGCTAAAACCTTCTGGTAATCTTTCATCATCTTGATTTATCAGACATGCTTTATTATCAGCTGGAATATATTTATCCCAACTGAAATCTTTTGATGAACTTCCATCATTTTGATTGACCAGACATGCTTTCTTTGAATCTTCAATCACCTTCCTAGCATGTGCAATTTGTTGTTCTTATTGATACGGCTGTTGAGCAACTTGATGATAAATCGCCTTTCGATAGTAGTCATTTCCGAAAGGATTTTGAGCTCCACTTGCTTCGCGATTTGTGCACTCTCTCTTGAAATGCCCCTTTTCCCTGCAACGAAAACAAGTAACTTTAGATTTATCAAATCCTAAAGTTGAAACATTTGCATCACGGAAATCATCTCTTCCCGTAATTTGTTTAAACTTTTCAGCTCGTCTCAACATACTTGCCAAGCACCACTTTATATCCATCAACTCCATCTCCTCAGCATCAACTTGATCGTAATCCTCTTTTGTAAGCATTGGATTCCCGATCCTCCCTGCAACTAATAGTTTTGATCATTTTCCAGATTCAAGCATAGTTACTAACAAAGACATATGGCTCTTAGCTACTTCCTCTGAATAGTTTTGATCATTTTCCAGATTTAATGCAATGTTGCATTGAAGAACTTTGCCACTCTTTGTTGCTGTAAAATGTGGATCAAACGATGGAAATGAAATAAATCCTGTTTTGCTGCTTGATCCCTGAGATGAACTTTCAGAAGAACTTTTTGCATTGAAAGCCGTTTCAATCTTTGGTGAAATGTTGGTCTTCTCACTAACTCCACCTTTGTAATACAACCCAATGTCTTGTTCTCCATCATAGTTCTTCATCCTAGCAATTTTCCTTTGTTCCATCTCTTGAGCTTCAAGATGTTTAATAAATTCACTTAGCGTGATATTGTTAAAATCTGATTTATTTTTCAACATCATCAAATACGTTCCCCAAATATCATGTGGCAACGCATCAGCTAGCTTCTCAATCAACTCATCTTTATCTTTGTTGATACCCAATATGTTCATGTTTTTCACCAAGTTGCAATATCTTTCGATAATCTGCTTGGTGTTCTCCGTTCTCAAACCACGAAATAGATCAAATTCTTTTTTCAGAAGCGATTTTTTGTTCTTGAGCTTATCATCACTTCCAAGAAACTTAGCTTCTAACTCTGTCTAAATCCAATATGCACTTCCATTGTGTTGAAGTAAGATCAAGATGTCTTCCTTAATCGCTTGCTGCAACAAACTAACCATCAATTTCTCATCTTTGTATTTCTTTTTCTCATCAGCTGTCACGACCCCCGACCCCACCCTGGACGGAATCGGGAGCCGCGAGCAGCCAAGTGCTACCGGTGGTTATTTTGAAAGCATTGCAGTGGAAATTTCGTCAGGACCATGAGTTAGGAAAAATATCAGAGCTTAGAAAACACCGGATTTTATTTATTAAATAGATGGGATAAAACCATGTTTTGAAAGGTAGCTTTAATATAGGATAAATTCGAATACATAAAACAACTTTTCTTAATTTAATTTAATTGATAAAATAAGCCACTTCTGTAAGCCTTGTTGGTGCCGCATCCAACTCTTATTCCGATCTACTGTAATTACCTGAAATGTGTTTTAAAAATATTTGGTCAGCAGGAAATACTGGTGAGTTCATTCAGTTTTTATAAAATGACCTTTAGTTATGAATTACAGCATAAGAGCGATTACAATGGCTTCTATCTTATTTTTATCTGGCGCCGTGTCACCTGGTGACGATGGTCATACCACTATTGGGTCTTTCCCCAAGTAGTGACGATTATCACTGTTAGGATTTATTAGCCTAACCGTGAGAAATTAGTAATGTGCACAATACCCCACTAGCCAGTGATTCAAGATAACCATGACTTAATCCCTGTAATTATAACATTTGAAAATGGAGTATTGTAAAATACTTTTGATAAAAGAGAATGACTCACATTGCAGATTTATACGGGCAGAGTTTAGCCTACTGATTAGCCTTGTAATCTAATTTAAATAACAATGCACACGAACTAGGTTAGTAACTAATACAGCATTTACGATAACTCATGAGATTAAAACCCTCACAACGAATGACAAAGTGCAATACTTAAACATTCATCGGATAGTTTAAATCGATCGGACATTGAATCGTAGCAGCGATCGAGTTAATACCCGGTATCATAGCAGCGCCTCGCTATAGTAAAAGTACATTTCGAATTTGTGCAGTGTGCTCTCGTTTTTGTGAAATGATTTCGACAACAGTGGACTGCTCATGGCCATTCCTATTTATAGGTGAAATTTGGGTCTGTCGCGGCCCGCGTGAACCTCCGGCCGATCTTTACGCGGCCCACGTGGCCACCTAGTCTACGTATAGGCTTGCTGTGTCACGAGTAGGTGTGCCACGTGGGTGACACGTGGATCTGGACGCTTATCCGGTCAACTCTACATTGACACGGCCCGCGTAAGACTATGCTGAATCTTTACGCGGCCCGTCTGAAGACCACAAATCTTGATTTCTTGATTTTTAATATGGATTGGGGTTTCAGGGGTCCGGGTTTTTACTTACAGGTTCAACTAGAAAGCCTCCTGGTATAAATCTTGGGTATAACTTCTGAGCTATTTTTAAATATATATATATATATATAGGGTGGGAGTTGGCTACAAAGTCCAATTTTCCTACAAAGTGTAAAAAGTCATAAAACACCATAATGTCAACCATAAAACATACTCAAAACCCCCCAAATAACAAAGTGAAGATTACTAAGCACCATATTTGTGGGTTTTGTGTTGTGTTTTGGATGATAAGCCTTTGATTATCGAATGACTAACATTAGTGTGTTTTATGTTGATTATCATGTTGTGTTTTATATTCATAGTTCTAGGATGGTGTGTTTGAAGTTTTTATGGATTGTTAGGGTTTGGATATTGTGTTTTAGTGATCTTCACTCTGTTATTTGTGGGTTTTGAGTGTGTTTTATGGCTGAAATTGTGGTGTTATATGACTTTGTACACTTTGTAAGAAAAATGGACTTTGTAGCCGAACCCCACCCTATATATATATATATATATATATATATATATATATATATATATATATATATATATATATATTGTACTCGTGTTAAGTATAGTACCCCTAATTCAACCTTATCCCTATGTCACGAGACAGAACCCCAACAAACTTAGTCAGGCAGAACCTTGACATGTATTGTGGGGCTCAGGATCAATCGGAAAGGATAGCGGTGATCGGGAGTTAAAACACTTAAAACGGGGCAGGGCTTTATTATTATTATAGGGAAAAAATAAAAAGAATATCGATGAGAGAGAGAGAGTTCGAGAGAGATGGGAAGAAGCCTGCTTTCTATTTATACTTTCTCCAAAGTTCTTGGAGGCTACACGTAGCAAGACATGTAAGTTGCATGCTAAACACGTCCACCATTTCAAATTTCAAATTGTAGAATTATTCCTTTCAAATTATCTCAATGACATGTACACTAGCCTACACGACATCTTTCATTTGAATATTTGAATATTATTTTATTATTATAATTAATTCAACAGCTTCACTTATTTGGCGCTTATAAATACTAAAATATGACGTTTTATAAAACAATAAATATGTTATTAGAATGAGAATAATCTGATCTACATTTTGAACCAAGTTTCATAAAAACGGAGTAGGTTCAAATATATTGTATTTTTAATTATTAAACGGTTTCTAGGCCCATCTAAATACTTCATATTTATAACAGACAACTTACCTGTAATCTACCTGTCTAATAATATAAGTTTTTATAGACTTTTATTTTAATAGAAAGGTCAACCATATACAGGCCAATTAATTAGTATACGATTTCAACCAACTATATATATAAAAAAATTAGTTTTTAAAACTATTTGGGTCGAATAATTATATTAAAAATAAAACTCGTTACTAGTGGTTAATAAATTTAAACAACCCTAAAATTCTTATATGATAAAAATGGGAATGTTACATCAGCACTAATGATGTGCCCTAGGAAATGCACTTCTTGTAACCAAAAAGCGCACTTCTAAAATTTCGCATAGAGCTTTTCTCGTCGAAGTGTCTCTAACATTCTCGTAAATGACGAGCGTGATCCATTTCATTCCTCAAATAAACCATAATATTATCGATGAACACTATCACCGATTTATCCAATATGGGTTTGCAAACCCGGTTCATGAGGTACATGAATGCCGCGGGCGCATTCGTCAACCCAAAGGACATCACGAGAAACTCATAAGGCCCGTACCGTGTACGGAAAGCCGTCTTCGGTACATCTTCTTCTTTGACTTTCAACTGATGATACCCCGACCTTAAACCAATTTTTGAGAACCAACTCGTGTCCTGAAGTTGGTCAAATAGGTCATCGATTCTCGGGAGCGGGTATCGATTCTTCACCGTAAGTTTATTCAACTCCCGGTAATCAATACACATGCACATACTCCTGTCTTTCTTTTTCACGAACAATACCGGTGCGCCCCACGGGGACACACTCGGCCGTATGAATCCCTTATCCAGTAAGTCTTGTGTCTACGACATTAACTCTTGTAGCTCTGATTGCGCGAGCTTATACGACGCCTTAGCTACCGGCTTCGCACCTGGAACCAATTCGATTCCGAATTCCACTTCACGTTAAGGCGGTATTCCTTGTAGATCCTCCAGAAATACATCTTCATAATCTCGTACCACCTGTACGTCTCCAATCTTCGGCGACTTTTTCCTCGAATCACATGCGTAACTCAAATATGCTTTACATCCATGTTGCATGAGTTTGTGAGCTTCTATCACCGAGCACACTACGGGATTACCACCTTTTTCTCCATAAATAGTAACATGCTTTCCGCTCGGAGATGTTAGTTTTATCTCCTTACGAAAGCATACTACTTTAGCGTGGTGTCGAGACAACCAATCCATCCCGACGACCACTTGGAATTCTCCCATCGACATCGGTATCAAGTATATTGAGTATTATTCATCATATACTCAATTTTCAATTCCGACATACATCACAAACAATGAAACTCTTGTTATTACATATTTCTACTTCTCAAGGTATAGGTAAATTCGTTAATACAAATGAAGGATGTCGAATAAATCCATGTGAAACAAAGGATTTATTTGCACCCGTATCAATCAAAATGCGTGCGGGAATAGAGTTTATGGCAAATATACCTGAAACCACATAGGGTTCAATCTTGGCTTCTGCAGCGGTCAGATGAAAGGATCTGGCCTTCGATTTCGGAGTTTCTACTTTCTTATCTTTCACTTCTTTCTTCCCTACCAATTCCGGGCATTCGGATTTCTTATGGCCCGGTTGGTAACACTTGTAGCATACTGACACTTTACTAGGGCATATCGAAGCCGCGTGCCCCATCTTTCCGCAAATAGCGCAAGGTTTATCCTTGAAGTAGCATTCACCCTTGTGGGCTTTGCCACATATCTTGCAGCTTGGCGACCCACCCTTCACATTTGATTTCTTTGAAGATTCTGTTGTTTTCGGTTTCTTTGTATGGCTTAGATTCACATCCAATGCCCTTTTTTCCCCTCTTTCCACTTGTTTCTTTAACTCTATCTCCTGTTCTCGAGAAGTGTTGATAATCTCTGTGAGAGTCTCATACTTTGAGGGAGTCATAAACTCCTGATATTTGGTACTCAAAAATTATAATAATAATATATTTTATGCTCTTCAGTTGTCACCAGCTCATCATAAAACCTTAACTTGTCATTGAATATTCCCGTGATCTTGTCAATTGTTTCACCCTTTTTCCTCAGTTGGATGTATTCCTCCTTGATTTTATTGATGACTGCCTTAGGGCTATGATGTTTAAGGAATGGCGCCTTAAACTCATCCCATGCCATATGTCTTGTCGCCTCAACCACTTGTTCTTTCTTCAAGTTATCCCACAAATCCTTCGCTTGCCCCCTCAGTTGACCGGGCCCGTAATCTACAAAGTCGCTTACATCATAGTGGGTTCTTTCGAAAACCCGTTCAATGTCACTCAACCAACGTTGACATATGATCGGGTCAACCTCCCCGTTGTAAATCGGGGGTTTGCAAGCCATGAACTTATTGCATGGGCAAGCATTTCTTTCTACATGCTTCTCTTTTGCTTGGTTGAAGCTTTCCTTCAACTCATTTAACTTTTCTTCGACTATCGACAGTATCGTATTCTGGATTCTGTCTATGAATCTGGGTAAACTATGTTCTATAGCCTTTCTGACCTCTTCAGAAATTACTTGTTTCATTTGTTCGGTGATCATCGGCACCGTAATCTCAATGTTTCCACCCGACATCTTGAATCTGAAATGTTTACATCAATTGTTAAACATTTCATTTCATTATCCTATACATCATTCACTTTGGTTTAGCCAAGTTTATGTCACACCCCGATATTTCCACGTATTACCGGTGGGGAGTATCGTGACGTAGTTGATATCATCATAGTCAAATAATCACAGTTAATGCACAGCGGAAGTCTTGAAAGTAAATAATACAAACCAGATTGAAAGTATAATAAAATATTACACAACGGTTGTAAGTGGATCCACAGGCGGATCTAAAACAGAATGTAAATACTGTTCAACAGACTTTAAGTACTAAGATCTTGCAAGACTCTTTAACTAATACTTAGGAGCTTCCAGCCCATTTCGTGTAGTACCTGCACTTAATCTTTTTGAAAGCTACGTCAGTTTACACTGGTAAATACAATTAACGGACTCTTTGAAAAGTGTTTATAAAATTGGTTTAGATGCAGAATGCATAAAATATTTTATAACTTGGGACAATTATTTTAAATAATCTTGTATACAGTTTTACATGTTTGTCGTACGTTCGAGGCCCGGTTAGAAGAGCCGAGACAAGATTAATAAACACACCACTAGTATAAGCCCACAAGAAGTTTCCTCACGAGTGAGATACCGTTTTACATACGCAACTATTAGGTGTATGCCTACACCCCGTGCTTAAGTCGTGGCCATTTCAAATGAATGAGCCGAGGATATCCAGGACACGGTCATATTAACCCTCAAATGCTTTGTATCAAACAAAACAGATTAAAACGGGTTATCTCAATGATTTAACCACTATTTGATTAAATATTCAATACCGGACCAAGCGGTAATAATTTACCGTATCCCAAGCCCGTATAAGGGAAAATAAGTTAAAAGTATTTATCTGAGCTAAATGAAATTTATTCTCACTCGCATTTTCTAATCAGCAAGTACAGGGAGCTTTTACTGGGCTCCTAATCTGGAATGAAGGTTTTAATAACCTATTAGATTCCTAACGGGTCTTATTTAAGTTATAACTTAGACCGGTTAGTTTTAAAGAAAGGTTTACGGTTCAAAATGCAAGATTAAGCGAAGACCGGATTAGAACGTGATTTTGACCCAACAAGTATGAAGACTTGTATAAAATGGGTAAATTAATCATATTCTGGATTTTGAAGTAAAAATGATAAGGTTTGACCCGTTTTGGCTAATTTATGCAAACTAGTCACATAAACCATACCGAACGCGTATATGTCGCAACCCCCGCCCCCTTATCTGTCCCCGGGAACGGGCAGCCGCGAACATTCGTTTGTGGTGGTATCAGTTTGTTAATTTATTAATTTGGTAGCGGAAATTACACCAGGACCGTAGTTAGGAAATGTTTATCAGAGTAAAACCACCATATTTTATATTAATAACCACATGGGTAAACCCAAGTTTCTTTATTACAATACGTTTATAGGGATAAACCCTATTTTATTGAATTTAAAACATCGTCTTTTTGGTAACTTTTATAGCCACATTTTTCCAAGCCGTCAGTGCTCTCCAGCTGGCTTTTTACTAATTGGCTGTCACATTGTGTTACCTGAAACGCGTTTTAAAAACATTTGTCAGTGGGAAATACTGGTGAGTGAATCCCAGTTTAATCAAGAAACATTTTATCAATTAACACAGTATTGAGAGCGATCACATTGTTTATTTCTACACAATTACTCATTTAGTATTGTCAATCCTGACTGGTGGGTCATATTACACATTGGCTAACTCGTTGTCCAATGGTAACGTGTTCAACATTTTGTATACAAAACCCCAACATACCGGCAGTAATTGAAGAACTACAAAGACTCAATCACTGCTTAATCATATTGTTAAGCATTTAAGGTTTTGTAAAACAGTTCGCAAAAAGGTTAAGAAAAAGCGGATAAACTCACATTGTTGTTTTAGACTTCTTCTAGGGTTTCCTGGTATTAATCTATAATTTACACAAATGTACATATGTTAGTATAATAACCCTTTATTTATATTAACGATACCCTCCCCGAGACGGTATTCCAACAACTACGTCGGGCAGAACCACGACAGTTGTTACGGAACCCTGGATCAATCGAGCAGCGTATCTAATACGTAACTGGGGTTATAATACTTACAACGGAGCAGAACCTCGCTAATTAGGGGGTATTATACTCGAAGATTATGCCTATTACTTCCGAAAGTCGAGATTTAGAAAAGAATTGAACGAGCAGACTGAAGATCCGATGCCCTCTATTTATAGGGCCTATTTTTTACTTTTACGCGGCCTGCGTAAACAGAGACCATGGGCTACGCGGCCCGCATAGTAGCCCGGGTAGGGTTTAGCTTGTCCGGGTCATTGTATAGGGTCGACGGGTGTTGGGCCACGTGGCGGCCTGGGGTCGTGCCAGCCATCTCCTTCTCACGGCCCGCGTAAGCTTATGGGGTGGCTTACGCGGCCCGCCTAAACCCCATTTTTCTTGTTTTTTTAATTATTTTCAATGATATTTTATATTTAGGGCTCGGTTTTCACATACAGGGTGTATTTTAAGACATATAGGGGTATTTAAAATATATTAGGGTGTTAGAAAAAAAATTCGGGAGGGTTGTTATATCCTCCCCACCTTGTTTTAGAGCTCGTCCTCGAGGTCTACTGGAACAGGTGTGGGTATTTCCTTTGCATTTCTGATTCAAGCTCCCATGTGTATTCTGGTCCTCTTTTGGAGTCCCATTTCACTTTGACCAGAACTAATCTTTTGTACTTGAGATTCTTAACTTTCCTGTCCTCAATTTGTAGAGGCTTTTCTACAAATTTTAACTGTTCATTCACTTCTATATCTTTAAGAGGTACTATTACTGACTCATCAGTTAAGCATTTCTTGAGATTTGATACATGAAATACATCATGTAGTCCTGCCATTTCCTCTGGCAGTTGCAGCTGATAGGCTACAGGTCCTATTCTTTTAATAATCTTGAAAGGTCCAACATACCTGGGACTTAGTTTTCCCTTCTTTATGAATCTTACCACTCCTTTCTAAGGAGAGACTTTTAACAATACGTGGTCCCCTACTTGAAATTCCAATGGTTTCCGCCTGTTGTCAGCATAGCTTTTCTGTCGATCACGTGCTGCTTTCAGTCGTTCCTTGACGTGAATGATTTTGTCTGTTGTTTCTTGTAGTATCTCAGGTCCAGATAGTTGCTTTTCCCCAATTTCGACCCAACAGACTGGAGTTCGGCACTTTCGTCCATAAAGTGCTTCGAATGGTGCAACATTTATACTTGTGTGATAACTATTATTATAAGAAAATTCTATCAATGGTAAGTGATCGTCCCAATTACCTCCAAAATCAATTACACAAGCTCTAAGCATGTCCTCCGTTATCTGAATTGTCCTTTCGCTTTGTCCATCCGTTTGAGGATGATAAGCGGTGCTTAGATTCAACTTAGTTCCCATGGCCTTTTGGAAACTTGTCCAAAAATGAGAGGTAAAACGACTATCTCTGTCAGAAATAATTAATAGAGGAATTCCATGTAAAGAAACTATTTCATTTACATTTAATTTAGCTAATTGTTCCATACTAAAAGTTTCTTTCATTGATAGGAAATGAGCTGACTTGGTTAGTCTATCTACAATCACCCAGATTGTATCATTACCTTTCTTTGTTTTTGGTAATTTAGTAACAAAATCCATTGTTATCAATTCCCATTTCCACACTGGCATTTCTAACTGTTGTAACAAACCTGAGGGTTTCTGATTTTCAGCTTTAACTTGTGAGCAAGTTAAACATTTACAAACATAGATTGCTATGTCCTCTTTCATTCCTATCCACCAGAAATTCTTTCTTAAATCCTGGTACATTTTATCATTTCCTGGATGCATCGTATATTTGGACTTATGGGCTTCTTCTAATATACGGTGGCGTAGGTTTCCTAATTTAGGTATCCACATTCTATTTTCATGGAATCTCCAAATTCCATCTGTTCCTTGTTGTAATTCCTTAATCATACCTTTTAGCTTTTCAGTATCATCCTTGATTACTGATTCTTGTGCCTTTTTAATCTGCTCATTTAAATCTACTTGTAGATTTAATTTAAGAGAACGTACTCTTTTTGGCTGTTCGTGATATTTTCGACTTAAAGCATCAGCAACTACATTTGCCTTTCCTGCATGATACTGAATATCACAGTCATAATCACTAAGCATTTCCATCCAACGTCTTTGTCTCATATTCAATTACTTTTGCCCGAAGACATACCTTAAACTTTTATGACCAGTGAAAATAGTAAACTTACTACCGTACAAGTAATGTCTCCAAATCTTAAGGGCGAAAATTATAGCTCCAAATTCTAAATCATGAGTTGAATAATTTTCTTCATGATTCTTAAGTTGTCTGGATGCATAGGCTATAACCTTTTGACGTTGCATCAATACACATCCATAACCTAATTTGGAAGCGTCACAATAGATTACAAAATCTTCAGTTCCTTCTGGTAACGCTAGTATGGGTGCATGGGTTAATCTTTGCTTAAGGATTCTAAAGGCTTCTTCTTGTTTTGGTTCCCATTTAAACTTAACAGATTTACAAGTTAACTTAGTTAAGGGAATGGCTATTCTAGAAAAATCTTGAATAAATATTCTATAATAACCGGCTAATCCTAAGAAACTTCTAACCTCAGTTGGTGACTCAGGGGTTTTCCACTTGGTTATTGCCTCGATCTTGGTGGGATCCACATGAATTCCTACATGATCAACTAGGTGTCCAAGAAATTATACCTGTTCAAACCAAAATTCACACTTTGAAAATTTAGCATAAAGCTTTTCTTTTCTTAATAAACTTAAAAGTACGTGCAAATGCTTTGCATGCTCCTCTTTACTCCTAGAGTAAATGAGAATATCATCTATAAAGACAATTATGAATTTATCCAAATATGGTTTACATATTCGGTTCATCATATCCATGAATGCAGCTGGGGCATTGGTTAAACCAAATGGCATGACAGTAAATTCATAATGGCCATACCTCGTTCTGAAGGCGGTCTTAGGAATGTCCTCTTCCTGTACCTTTAATTGATGATATCCTGACCTTAAATCGATTTTAGAGAAAAATCGTGCTCCTTGCAATTGATCAAACAGATCATCTATTGTTGGTAATGGATACCGATTCTTAATTGTGACTTTGTTCAATTCACGGTAGTCAATGCACATTCGCATTGATCCGTCCTTCTTTTTAACGAATAAAATCGGCGCTCCCCAGGGTGATGAACTGGGCTGTATGAATCCTTTCTCTAGCAATTCATCTAATTGTTTCTTTAGTTCTTGCATTTCTGCAGGTGCCAAACGGTAAGGTGCTTTGGAAATTGGTGCCGTTCCTGGTATTAAATGGATTCTGAATTCAACTTCTCTATCTGGAGGTTGCCCTGGTAATTCTTCTAGAAATACATCTGAAAACTGAGATACTACTAGAATATCCCTTAATTCTTTTCCTTTAGAGTTAGTGATTATAGAAATCAAATACACTAATGATCCTTTTCTTATGTAACTTGTTGTTTTCATCGCAGAGATGAATTAAGTGGATCTAGAGGTTTTATATCCTTTAATTGTGATCTTTTCACCCTTTGGTGAATTTACTTGTATTGACTTTTGATCACACAAAATACTGGCTTTATTGGCTATTAACCAATCCATTCCTAATACTACATCAAATCCTGCCAGATTCATTGGGTAAAGGTTTGCAATAAATTTCTGATTTAGAATTTCTATTCTTGCTCCCTGCAATATTTCAGAAATTCTAATGGTTTCTCCATTTGCTGTCTCTACTAGACATTCTTGTGGAAGTTTAGTTAATGATTGGTTGAGAAGTTTGCAAAATGAAGTATTAATAAAACTTTGGTTTACACCAGAGTCAAATAATACTTTAGCAAAAATGTCATTAACTAAAAACGTACAAGTGATCACATCCGGGATCATCTTTGCTTCTTCTGCAGTCAGAACAAATGCTCTAGCATTTTTGGTATTCTTGTTGTTCATAGCCGGAGCTAATTTTGGGCAGTTAGGCTTGATATGACCTTGTTCTCCACTGTTGTAACATATTCTATTATTAGCTTTCTTCCTGCAGTCTTCTTCCTTGTGTCCCAATATTTTGCAAAAGTTACAGTATATGGAGCATCTTCCTGAATGCTTCCTTTTGCAATTCTTACAGTAGGGTGTAGAGTTAGAACCTATATTTTTCCCACGGTTAGAATTTCCAGAACGAAATTCTTGTGTGAGCTTCTGGGTTAGGTTCCTCCTTTGATCCTCTTCTCGCGTACGGACTAATTCATCTGTCAAGGTATTGGCTAGTTCTACAGCTTCTTTTATGGTTTTAAGTCTAGCTGCCTTGACTACGTGTCTTATTTCCCCGATTAATCCCCAGATATAACGGGAGATTAACACTGTTTCAGGTGAAGCGAGGGTTGGCACTATTCTAGCATATTCAAAGAATAACTAAGTGTATCCCTTACTATCCACACCAGTCATTATAAGGTTTAGGAATTTGTTTGCTATCTGCTCTTTTTCATTAGGAGGGCATAATTTTCTTTCTACCATGTTTTTAAACTCCTCCCATTCCATATTGTAAGTTCTATCACTTCCTCTAGTTTGGAGGATAGTGTTCCACCATTCTAGTGCTGAATTTTTAAATAGATTAGAAGCAAACATTATCTTATCTTCTTCGGCGCACTTGCTTATTCTTAAGACTGCCTCAGTCTTTTCTATCCAGCGTAGGGTTGCAATGGCCCCTTCGTTGCCCGAGAATTCCATGGGTTTGCAAGACCAGAATTCTTTATAAGAACAACCGTAAGACGCGGTTCTTCTTCTTTTGGGAATGGGCATTTGAAGTACAGGCCCATTGTTCACGTTGTTTTCAGGTTCGGAAGGTCACTTGCTATCATGTTTACTTTTATTTTCTGCTTCCCTGACCGTTTGAAGAATATATGGCATCGCATCTATTATTCTTTGTGCCACTATGTGTTGGATGGCACTGTTATCTACTTGGTTTCCATTGTTGTGGTTTGGATTTTCGTTACCCAAGTTATTGTTACTCTAGTTATCATTATTCAGATTTCCCTGGTTTACTTCGTCGTTCATCTGAATTTTAAACATTTATCACATATTAATATCACAAGATAATTAATAGTTTAGGTAACAACCACATAACACACATATTGGTCAAAAGCGTCGAGTATTGCGACTTTACTCTTTTTATATAGTATGCGTCAAATACACACTAAAACAGGAAATTAAAAATTACAATACTATTATGCATCATTAACCACGAAATGGTCTATACTACAATATATTATTATATATATATATATATATTATTTTTTTCATACAAACATATTATATATTATTATATTATTATTATTACCAATTTCACTTATCATTTTCATGGATATTGATTTCCCCCGAAATCCATCTGACGCTCGTCATATTTCCAGACGAGTTGTTCTCCTACATACCTCATCCTCTCACTACTCTTTAAGATTTCTTCTCTGAAAGTTCGGAGTTCTTGCAAGTTCTCTGCACTCATTGGGGGTGCAGGTGCTGGTACTGGATCTGGATACTGTGGCCTGGGATTCTCCTGAGGGTACGGATTCTCCAAAATTTCCCTGATGTATTCGTCATTGTCATAATAGGGATCTAGAGGGTCCAGACCTGGATACGCTGCTATGTTCGGCAAGGTTTCATCATTTAGATAGTAGCGTGGCACATAATCCCTAAGATCATCAAACCATGGATCATAATTTGGGTCTAAAGGATTAGGGGCTGGTATCCTAGGTATCTCCTCAGGGTTGAAATCATGCATTTCTACCTCCATCGGCTGAGTGAGAATTAAAGGTAAGGGTTGTGGGGCTACTAGTTGTTCCAGACTTAGGTCGACAGCAGTTGTTGCTAGGATATGGAAATTTGCTAAGCTTCTATTAAGCATATCCTGTGTATGGGCATCTGACTCTCGCTTAGTGGCTGCTAGGACTCTTTGCTGTTGCAACTTTCGCATTCTTTTTCTACGCTCAAAGGCTCCCTTACTGAACCATCTTCGCTTTTTCTGAGGGAATGGCTCTTCACACTAAGCTTTAAAGGCAAATATCCCTTCTTCCTAATCAGCGGAATACCCAGAGAGGGTAGGCTGGGAAGAGGTACCTTCACTCCTAGGTGAATTGGACAACTGACGATACACGTCTAAGGGTCCTTGATCACTCATATTGTAAACTAACAAATAGTCAAATAACACATAACAATAAAATACAGATATTCACGTATTTTCGAATTTTATTTCCTAACAATTTAGATAATATATTGATGTCAGCAGAACATTCATGTGGCTGAATCAGTGGCTAGGCTCTGATACCACCTTCTGTCGCAACCCCCGCCCCTTATCTGTCCCCGGGAATAGGCGGCTGCGAACATTCGTTTGTGGTGGTATCAGTTTGTTAATTTATTAATTTGGCAGCGGAAATTACATTAGGACTGTAGTTAGGAAATGTTTATCAGAGTAAAACCACCATATCTTATATTAATAACCACATGGGTAAACCCAAGTTTCTTTATTACAATACGTTTATAGGGATAAACCCTATTTTATTGAATTTAAAACATCGTCTTTTTGGTAACTTTTATAGCCACATTTTTCCAAGCCGTCAGTGCTCTCCAGCTGGCTTTTTACTAATCGGCTGTCACATTGTGTTACCTGAAACGTGTTTTAAAAACATTTGTCAGTGGGAAATACTGGTGAGTGAATCCCAATTTAATGAAGAAACATTTTATCAATTAACTCAGTATTGAGAGCGATCACATTGTTTATTTCTACACAATTACTCATTCAGTACTGTCAATCCTGACTGGTGGGTCATATTACACATTGGCTAACTCGTTGTCCAATGGTAACGTGTTCCACATTTTGTATACAAAACCCCAACATACGGACAGTAATTGAAGAACTACAAAGACTCAATCACTGCTTAATCATATTGTTAAGTATTTAAGGTTTTGTAAAACAGTTCGCAAAAAGGTTAACAAAAAGCGGATAAACTCACATTGCTGTTTTAGACTTCTTCTAGGGTTTCCTGGTATTAATCTATAACTTACACAAATATACATATGTTAGTATAATAACCTTTATTTATATTAACGATACCCTCCCCGAGACGGTATTCCAACAACTACGTCGGGCAAAACCACGACAGTTGTTACGGAACCCTGGATCAATCGGGCAGCGTATCTAATACGTAACTGGGGTTATAATACTTACAACGGAGCAGAACCTCGCTAATTAGGGGGTATTATACTCGAAGATTATGCCTATTACTTCAGAAAGTCGAGATTTAGAAAAGAATTGAACGAGCAGACTGAAGATCCGACGCCCTCTATTTATAGGGCCTGTTTTTACTTTTACGCAGCCCGCGTAAATAGAGACCATGGGCTACGCGGCCCGCGTAGTAGCCCGGGTAGGGTTTAGCTTGTCCGGGTCATTGTATAGGGTCGACGGGCGTTGGGCCACGTGGCGGCCTTGGGTCGTGCCAGCCATCACCTTATCGCGGCCCGCGTAAGCTTAAGGGGTGGCTTACGCGGCCCGCCTAAACCCCATTTTTCTTGTTTTTTAATTATTTTGATGATATTTTATATTTTGGGCTCGGTTTTCACATACGGTGTGTATTTTAAGACATATAGGGGTATTTAAAATATATTAAGGTGTCAGAAAAAAAAATTCGGGAGGGTTGTTATAGTATATGCGTAACGGGTAACCGGATGAGTCATGTACAAGTTCCATACATCATTATGCTTAAATTATGTTGTGATATCAGTAGGATATCTTCCATTATGCCCATAACGAATTTAAAACAAAGTTAAGCCCCGAAAGGGTAATTTGGTCATTTTAAAGTTTATAAAAGAGGTTAAATAATAAACTGAGGTTCTGGTCTGAAAATATCAGTAAAAAAAATTATTTTATCAAGTTAATTCAGCAAGATATCATACATATGTGAGGTTTATCATTTATGGCCAAACTATGAACCGTAGGGGCATTTTGGTCATTTCACATATGCTTTTAAGGTTAAATTTGGAAATATGAGTTCAAGACTTATACTTACTGTTAAAGTATAAAAATTTATTTATAAAATCAGTAAGTGACAAGTCTTAGGTGTTAAATATGGTTTTAAACCATACTATGCGCCTAATTAGCGTAAAAGTCGGTATTTGACGATATTTAGGATGTTTATAAAATTTTGGAGTTTTGATCAGTCCTTAATGCCCAAAATATTTTATTTAACATATGACATCAGTGGGAAAAGGTTTGGTATTTAAATCATATGTCAAACTCATTTTATTAATGAAAAGGGCATTATCGTCAACTATCGAATTTACACAAGAACTTCATGTTATGGTCAGTATAAAAATTGAAAAATATTTCCAAAAATCCCTAAATATTATATCATAACAGTAGGTAACAAGTTTGGTGCCAAAAATTGGGTTTAAATATGATTTATGCTAAAAATGTCATTTAATTAACAAAAAACTTTTGTTTTACGATATCTTGCATAACTCTTATTTGAGACCAGAAACGGATGTCAAATTTTTAGGACATACTTATAAATCAGTAATGAAGATTTTTGTCCACTCACATTTCCAAAAATTTCGTCTTTATATCAAAAGAGCATAGTGGTCAACTTTTAAGCATTTAACAAAAACATGCAATGAACTAGGATTTCTATGGAACCATGTTATATAACCTCAGAGGGTTATACAAACATGTAATGTGGTCCTAAAGGAACCCTAAGGCATATCTAAACTAAGCTAATTCAGGTCAGAACTGAAAGTCAAAGCAAAAGTCTACTCTTACGACTTTCGGTTGCGAACCGAGCCTAATACTCAGCATTGTCGGGTTGAACATGCCTAAACATGTTCTTATATTATTTACCAAGTTGTTTAAGTGATAAAATATATTTTATAGCTTCTACATTATCAATTATGAATTACTTTGTAAAAACCGACTCGTTTGACTTTTCTGTTAAGTAGTTTGACCCGACAATTGACCAAGTAAATGTGATAATTAGGAGGTGCCCTTTTAAGGGTTTAACACCTACATAATTACCAACACAAAGCCACTTTCAATTCGAATAATGGCTGGACCGTTAGTGATTAATCACAAAGTCAAAGTGTAATTACGATATCTTTGACTTTCGGTCATTAAACTAATAAAAGCTTAACTATAGAAGCTAAGAACACTTACAATGGTCCTTAGCACGAAAATTTGAACTATAAGAGCTTCCTTATGAACTAGGATGCTCCAGAGAATTCAGCTAGAGAGTTTGCTTTGAGAAAATATTTGAAGTGTGCAAGAACAACTGAAGAAGTGAGGCCTTTTTATAGGGGAATTGGACAAGCTAGGATCAATCCAAGTGTCCCTAATGTTATTTGATGCAAACATGTGTCCAAATGTTTTTTTTAAAACCATCAACATGCAGCTGAATTCGCCCCAGACTTGCAGAGAATCAAACAAAGATTTCAGGTTGCATGCAAGGCCAGCTGCCAGTTCTGGCTGGAAAAGCTTCTCTGTCACACCACGCGACGGGTAGGGCTGACCCTGGCGCGCCACGCGAGGAAACACGTTTCAAAGTTGTTTTGTTTTGTTTCATATTCAGTCCCTGTACTTTCTGAACGCGAATAATTGACTTTTTCAGCGTGCATGGTCAATATAATCAGGTCTGGGATGTTCTAAGGAGTGGGAACATGCATTCATAAGTTTTGGATGCTTTGAAAATGTCTCTTGATTGAAGAATTGCTATATTTACACTTTTGACCCTTTTCTTGGAAATTTCAGTTTACATCATAATATTGAACTGGAATTTTATGAAATTCTTATCTGATATTCGTGAGAGTATATTAACACATTACAAAGCTTTGGGAACGTTAAAAGGTCACTCAGAGGTAAGAATTAGCATGTTGACACTTTTAACCCCTGTGTTTCGTAACTTTTGATTTTTAAGTACAAGCGGCTTCTTGTGTCCGTCAATTTATTCAATAAAAAATATGAATATCTTATGAGGTCATTCAGAGGCATAAGTTTGGCATGTTGACACTTTTGGTACTTCTATTTACATCTTTACACTGTTTGACAGTTTTAGTCCCTCAAGTTATATTTTATCATGATCAGGGTTTATGACACGTGTCACCACTGTATTGGACATGATTTTATGAGGTGTTACATCCTCACCCCTTAAAAGAAATCTCGACCTCTAGATTTACTGAAATAAATGAGTGTATTTCTGTTTCATCGTGGATTCAACTTCCCACGTATCGGGCCTCTACGGGCATCCCATTTCACCTTGACAATTGGCACATTCTTTCTTCGAAGCTTCTTAACCTGTCGATCTTTGATTGACAAAGGTTTTTCAATGAACTTCAAGCTTTCATCAATCTGCATGTCCTCATGCGACATTGCTAGCGATTCATCAGCTAGGCATTTCTTTAAATTGCAGATGTGGAATACATTATGAATTCCACTAAGCTCTTCAGGTAGATTTAGCTTATTTGCCACACTTCCGACACATTCGATGATCTCGAATGGTCCTATGTACCTTGGGCTCAGCTTGCCCTTTTTGCCAATACGCATTACCCCTTTCCAGGGTGATACCTTGAGTAGAACTTTATCACCAACTTCAAATTTTAGAGGTTTACGCCTCATATCTGCATAGCTATTCTGTCTATCCCTGGCGGCTTTCAGACGATCACGGATTTGGACAATCTTATCTGTCATCTCAAGGACTATATCAGGTCCTGATAGTTAGGTTTCTCCAACTTCCGCCCAACAAACTGGCGTCCTACACTTTCTTCCATACAAGGCTTCGAAAGGTGCGGCCTAGATACTTGAATGATAACTGTTATTGTATGAAAACTCAATCAAAGGAAGATGGTCATCCCAACTTCCACCTAAGTCCATAACACAAGCCCTGAGCATATCCTCAAGTGTCTGAATCGTACGCTCGCTTTGCCCATCAGTCTGAGGATGGTAAGCAGTGCTGAAATTTAAACGAGTGCCTAAAGATTGCTGAAATCTTTTCCAAAAATGAGATGTGTATCTTGTATCCCTATCAGAGGTAATAGATATTGGCACACCATGGAGAGATACTATCTCATTCACATACAGCTGAGCTAGCTTATCAGAGCTGTGCATTTCTTTAATAGGTAAGAAGTGAGCTGACTTGGTCAGTCTGTCGACTATAACCCATATCGTATCATTCCCACATTTCGTCCTTGGTAACTTAGTAATAAAATCCATAGTTACCATTTCCCACTTCCAAGTGGGAAGTTCAGGCTGTTGCAGCAATCCTGACGGCTTTTGATGCTCGGCTTTAACCTGTGCGCACGTCAGACATTTAGCCACATATGTGCCTATAGATTCCTTTAAACCTATCCACCAATAATTTGCCTTTAAATCCTGGTACATCTTATCACTGCCTGGATGGACTGAGTATTTTGAACTATGAGCTTCTTGAAGGATCACATCTCTAAGTCCTCCATGGATCGGAACCCAGATTCGACCATTCAATCTAAGGATTCCATCCTTGCCATAAGACAATTGATCAGCAGTTACACCTAACTTTTCATTCGGAAAGTTAGTTTCCAAGATAGTTTCCTTTTGTGCAGCTAACAGCCTTTCATTCAGACTGTTTCTCAATTCGATGCTTTTAGCATTAATCCTTATTGGTTTAACTCTTTCCTTTCTACTCAAGGCATCAGCGACAACATTCGCTTTGCCTGGATGATAACGGCTTTCACAATCATAATCGTTTAATGTCTCCATCCAACGGCGCTGCCTCATATTGAGATCTTTCTGGTTAAACAGATGCTGAAGGCTTTTATGATCTGAATAGATTATACATTTGGTTCCATATAGGTAATGCCTCCAAAGTTTTAGTGCAAATACAACGGCACCCAATTCCAAATCATGGGTGGTGTAGTTCTTTTCGTGCACCTTTAGTTGACGTGAGGCATAAGCAATAACCTTGCCTCTCTGCATAAGCACACAACCCATACCGGTGTGCGATGCATCGCAGTACACCACAAACTCTTCAATCCCTTCTGGAAATGTCAATACAGGAGCATTGCTTAATTTCTGCTTAAGAATTTCGAAAGATTCTTGTTGCTTGGGTCCCAGTCAAACTTTATATTCTTGCGAGTTAATGAGGTTAAAGGTGCTGCAATTCTGGAAAAGTTTTCAATGAAACGTCTGTAGTATCCTGCTAGACCCAAGAAGCTGCGAATCTCTGTAGGTGTTTTCGGTACTTGCCAATTTATAATTGCTTCAATTTTAGCGGGGTCCTCCTGGATACCACGCTCACTCACTACATGTCCAAGAAATTGGACTTCTCGGTGCCAGAATTCACATTTAGAGAACTTTGCGTAGAGCCTCTCTTGCTGTAGAAGTTTGAGAATACACCTGAGATGTTTTTCATGATCAGCTTGGCTTTTTGAATAAATAAGTATGTCATCGATAAACACAATGACAAACTTGTCTAGATACGGCTTGCAAACGCGATTCATGAGATCCATGAATGCTATAGGTGCATTAGTGAGTCCGAAAGGCATCACTAAGAACTCATAGTGGCATATCGTGTTCTGAATGCAATTTTGTGCACATCTTCTGTTCTGACCTTCAACTGATGATAACCTGGCCTCAAATCAATCTTTGAAAAGTAACTTACTCCTTGAAGCTGATCGAACAAATCGTCGATCCTGGGCAATGGATATATGTTCTTAATCGTAACTTTCTTCAGTTCGCGATAGTCAATGCATAGACGCATTGAGCCATCCTTCTTCTTCACAAAAAGGATAGGTGCTCCCCAAGGGGACGAGCTAGGTCGAATAAAACCCTTTTCCAACAAATCATCCAACTGGGTCCTTAATTCTTTCATCTCGGTCGGTGCCAGACGATAAGGAGCTCGGGCAACTGGTGCTGCTCCTGGAATAATATCAATTCTAAATTCCACTTGTCTGTCTGGAGGTAAACCAGGCAATTCTTCAGGGAATACGTCTGGATATTCAGAAATAGTAGGGATGTCTTCGATCTTGGGTTTTGGCTCATCTATGGTCACCTGTGCCATGTAAATGACACAACCTGTCTTCAAACATTTAGACGCCTTAAGCATAGATACTTGTTTAAGCAATCCGTACTACGTATCTCCTTGAATAGTAAGTGGCTCACCATAAGGTGTTTTGATAACCACTTGCTTCTTATCATAAATAATTTGGGCTTGGTTAAGAGATAACCAATCCATGCCTATCACTATGTCGAATCCTGCCAATTTCAACGGAAGCAAAGACAGTGGAAAAGAGTGATTCCTAATGGATATGAAACATCCATCTAAGATCGTTGAAGCAGTCTCTATGTTACCATCGGCTAATTCTACTTCATATTTTATGCTTAGAGTCTTCACAGGCATATTTAACAATTTACAAAATTTATTGTCTACAAAAGACTTATCTGCACCAGAATCAAACAAAACTCTAGCATAAACGTCATTGATAAGGAAGGTACCTGTTATGACATTATCGTTCTGTACTGCCTCCTGAGCATTCATCTGGAAGACTCGAGCATTAGTCTTCTTGGCCTCTTCAGGCTTCCTTGCAAATTTGGGGCAGTTGGTCTTTATGTGCCCCTTCTCGTTGCAACCATAACAGGTTGCATCCTTCATTTTCTTACAATCCAGAGTTCTATGCTCTTTGGACTTGCAGATCCCACAAACTTTAGGCTGTTAATGCGATTGTGACTGCGATTCGAATCTGCATTTTCCAAAATGGTTTTTCTTGCAGACTTTACACTTGGACTTTTCCCCCGATTGCTGGGTGTCCTTTCTAAACCCATAACTCTTCCTATGTTTAGAGTTTCCCTTTCTTTTCTTGTCAGAGCGACGTGAGCTCTCATCTTCCTGTTTCCTCTTTCCTTCATCAGAAGTCTTAATCGATCTTTGCCTGATCGCATCGAGTGTGAGAGATAAAGATAAATCCACCACGGACCTAAAAGGGGTAGGCCTGGAAGCTTTAACGTTTCTTTTTATTTATGGGGCCAGGCCTCCAATGAAGCACGCTATGCGCTTAGGTTCAGGGGTAACCAAATAGGGAACAAGTCTGGACATAGTGTTAAAGCTCGTGAGATAAGCTTGGCAATCCAAATTCTTCATGACCAGAGTCAAGAAGTCTGTTTCAATCTTTTCTACTTCATGTTGAGGACAGAAGTTATCCTTGATCAATGCTACAAATTGTTCCCAAGACATGTTATAAAGTGGGATTTTTCCTGTGGCTTGAACCAACGATCTCCACCAGGCCAATGCTTCTCCTTTAAATGATTGTGAGACAAATTTCACAATATCCTGTTCCGCACAACCACTGATATCAACCACAGTATCCATCTCATCAAGCCATGTCATACAGTTAATGGCTCCTTTTTCTCCTGTAAAGTCCCTCGGCTTGCAAGAGACGAAGTATTTGTAAGAACATGTCTTTACATGCGGTTCCTGATTAAGCACAATTTGTTTGGATGGAATACTCCTCTGATTCGACGAGTGACGAGAATCGTCCTTATTTGACTCATATGTTTTAGAAGGGGGTTACTATGAGCCACAAATTGAGTCTTTGTACGAGTATTACTTGGTTCCTTAAACTGTCTGTCAATAGCTCTAGTAACAGCATTGTCTATCATTGCTTGTAGATCTGCACCCGTTACATTCATTCCGGTGTTATTATTCCTCACATGGGGATGACTATTTACTTCTTCTGATTCAGCCATGAAACTTGATTGCTATAAAACAATTGACAATAATTTGTTCAGAAGTTTATTATGGAATCATCATTTTGATGATTCATTAACCATGGTAAATATAAACCATATTTGGTTAATTTTAATAATCATATTTATTTAACTTTTTCGTTATAATTTATCCTAGTTATAAATCATTAACAACATTAGAGTGGCACAAAAGGCCTAGTCAAAAGGACAGTTTTATTTTGTAAGCCATGATCTTATAAGATTTGAGGCATTAAGGTTTGAATATAGTTCATCACCCTTCTTGATAGGGAGTCATAGACTACAACTGTCATTTGTCTTATAGGACAATAAGTATGGCCCGTAGGCGTTTCATCATGAATGGATGTTTAATAATATGATCATCTTAATTGATGATTTGAATTCATGATTTCTAGATCATTAAGCTAGATAAGGAATTTGGAAGAATCCAATATAAAGATGACATGTGTGATTTTATCGAATCACAGTTGCCAGGAGTGCTAACATGTTTTCAGATGTTAACAAGGATTTGAATCTTAAAAAAAGTTTTACCATCATGGCCATGTCTAAAATGACATATAGGCTAGGTTATATCTTTAAGATTTTCTTTTAATATTTTATTGGCAGATCAATTTAAAATGGAAATGATCTTTTGATTTGCTTTATATAGTACATGCATATGCATAATGACAAATAAGAAAAAGATTCCATAAATGTCTTAAGAAGTACAATAGTTGCCCTAAACGGGACTTAAAATAATTAACTTGTCCACGCAGGGACTTAATTGAAAATGAAATTACAAAACAATAAATAAATAAGGATTTTTAATAATCCTTCTTCTTCTTCTTCCCCTTAATGAGGTTTGCCAACCGCTTCAGAAAACCGCGATGGCTCCTACGCTCTTCTTCCACCCTTTGTTCCACCTCGTGCAACATTTGGAGAATTTCTTGTTGCTGCGGTGGTTGAATTTGAGATGGTTGCGGGGGCTGCTGCTGCTGAGGTTGTGGAGGTGGTGGGTATTGATACCCATATGTAGGGTACCCCGTCGGGTACGTAGTTGGATAGGGTCCAGGGTAGAGAGCATTGTAGTTTACCGCCTCGAGGTACGGGTCAATGGCAGGGGCATTGTGGTAGTTATAACCCGAGTAAGCTTGCTGCTCAAACGGGTTGTACCCGGCTGCACCTGGGTATGATGGGATTAGGTTTTCATAACCCATGTGTTGTGCAGGTGCGACTGGTGCAGAGTCGACTTCAGAAACTGCATTTGAAGGCCCACCCAATTGTGGGTCTTCATACAGCGGTGGGTAGTTGTTGTTGCTAGAGTGTTGGGGGTCCTGAAGTGGAAACCCCCATGCACGGACATCCGTGCACTTCTTCTCCGCCTTGATGGTTCTGGAGGCGGTGGTTGCTCTGGCGCCAGTGGTGGTGGTGGTGTGACCGCCTCAAAATGTGGGTCCTCAGAGGGGACCTTTTGGTGTGGTGGTGAGTAGCGGTGAGGGGGAGTATACTCCCACTTGTATGTAGCCCATCTTTCAGCAAAAATATCAGGGCCCCTGTAAGGCAAACCATGAAAGGATGATCCGCTAGATATCTCAATGGGATGCGTCGGCATCCCAGATGGTGGCATTTCAGGATCTGGATCTTCGTCCACATCCATATCCTACATCTCAGGATAGTGGTCAGCCGGTCCCAAAGGGTTTCGACCCTCTGGTTCTTTTATCTGGTTCATCGGGTTGAACCGGCTTTGAAAATAAGGTGTCGGTTTCTGGAAGGAATTGTGAGAACCCGACCGTTGCAGAGGAATGTAAGAGTGGTGAGAGTCGTTGGGCTCGTCCTCCTACTGCAGCCCAAAGGTATGATGATAGGATGGTGAGGAACTGAGCGAGACAGAGCGTCTCGCAGGCTCGAGGTATGTCCTCCAGCCTTCATGAGGACTTGATCCGAATGAAGTGGATGGTGTATGCCGGTGTGATGGTCCGACTTCGTTATCGTTTCTGGCAGCAATTGGGGCTTTTCCTCGTCCTCCTCGGCCTCTCACTCTCGGTGGCATGTTGATTGAAGTCCTGTCAAAACAAAAACAAATGAAGCAAGACGATTAAGATTAGGATTAGTCCTAAGTTGTTTACCTAGACTCAGAAGTCAAGGAATGTGCAACTGTGTCATTGAGATTAAACACAAAAGGCTAGTGTTTAATTCACTCAACATTGGCTCTGATACCAACCTGTCACACCCCGATATTTCCATGTATTACCGGTGGGCCCGGTAGGGAGTATCGTGACGTAGTTGATATCATCATAGTTAAATAATCACAGTTAATACACAGCGGAAGTCTTGAAAGTAAATAATACAAACCGGATTGAAAGTATAATAAAATATTACACAACGGTTGTAAGTGGATCCACAGGCGGATCTAAAACAGAATGTAAATATTGTTCAACAGACTTTAAGTACTAAGAGCTTGCAAGACTCTTCAACTAATACTCAGGAGCTTCCAGCCCATTTCGTGTAGTACCTGCACTTAATCTTTTTGAAAACTACGTCAATTTACACTGGTAAATACAATTAACTGACTCTTTGAAAAGTGTTTATAAAATTGGTTTGGATGCACACTGCATAAAATCTTTTATAACTTAGGACAATTATTTTAAATAATCTTGTATACAGTTTTACATATTTGTCGTACGTTCGAGGCCCGGTTAGAAGAGCCGAGACAAGATTAATAGACACACCACTAGTATAAGCCCACAAGAAGTTTCCTCACGAGTGAGATACCGTTTTACATACGCAACTGTCAGGTGTATGCCTACACCCCGTGCTTAAGTCGTGGCCATTTCAAATGAATGAGCCGAGGATATCCAGGACACGGTCATATTAACCCTCAAATGCTTTGTATCAAACAGAACAGATTAAAAAGGGTTATCTCAATGATTTAAACACTAATCGATTAAATATTCAATCCCCGACCAAGCGATAATAATTTACCGTATCCCAAGCCCGTATAAGGGAAAATAAGTTAAAAGTATTTACCTGAGCTAAATGAAATTTATTCTCAGTCGTATTTTCTAATCAGCAAGTACAGGGAGCTTTTACTTGGCTCCTAATCTGGAATGAAGGTTTTAATAACCTATTAGATTCCTAACGGGTCTTATTTAAGTTATAACTTAGACCGGTTAGTTTTAAAGAAAGGTTTACGGTTCAAAACGCAAGATTAACCGAAGACCGGATTAGAACGTGATTTTGACCCAAAAAGTATGAAGACTTGTATAAAATGGGTAAATTAATCATATTCTGGATTTTGAAGTAAAAATGATAAGGTTTGACCCGTTTCGGCTAATTTATGCAAACTAGTCACATAAACCATACCGAACGCGTATATGAATAACGGGTAATCGGATGAGTCATGTACAAGTTCCATACATCATTATACTTAAATTATGTTGTGATATCAGTAGGATATCTTCCATTATGCCCAAAACGAATTTAAAACAAAGTTAAGCCCCGAAAGGGTAATTTGGTCATTTTAAAGTTTATAAAAGAGGTTAAATAATAAACTGAGGTTTTGGTCGAAAAATATCAGTAAAAATATTTATTTTATCAAGTTAATTTAGCAAGATATCATACATATGTTAGGTTTATCATTTATGGCCAAACTATGCACCGTAGGGGCATTTTGGTCATTTCACATATGCTTTTAAGGTTAAATTTGGAAATCTGAGTTCAAGACTTATACTTACTGTTAAAGTATAAAAATTTATTTATAGAATTAGTAAGTGACAAGTCTTAGGTGTTAAATATGGTTTTAAACTATACTATGCGCCTAATTAGCGTAAAAGTCGGTATTTGTCGATATTTAGGATGTTTATAAAATTTTGGAGTTTTGATCAGTCCTTAATGTCCAAAATATTTTATTTAACATATGACATCAGTGGGAAAAGGTTTTGTATTCAAATCATATGTCAAAGTCATTTTATTAATGAAAAAGGCATTATCGTTAACTACCGAATTTACACAAGAACTTCATGTTATGGTCAGTATAAAATTTGAAAAAAATTTCCAAAAATCCCTAAATATTATATCAAAACAGTAGGTAGCAAGTTTGGTGCCAAAAATTGGGTTTAAATATGATTTATGCTAAAAATGCCATTTAATTAACAAAAAGCTTTTGTTTTACGATATCTTGCATAACTCTTATTTGAGACCAGAAACGGATGTCAAATTTTTAGGACATACTTATAAATCAGTAATGAAGATTTTTGTCCACTCACATTTCCAAAAATTTCGTATTTATATCAAAAGGGCATAATGGTTAACTTTTAAGCATTTAACAGAAACATGCAACGAACTAGGATTTCTATGGAACCATGTTGTATAACCTCAGAGGGTTATACAAACATATAATGTGGTCCTAAAGGAACCCTAAGGCATATCTAAACTAAGCTAATTCGGGTCAGAACTGAAACTCAAAGCAAAAGTCTACTCTTGCAACTTTCGGTTACGAACCGAGCCTAATACTCAGAATTGTCGGGTTGAACGTGCCTAAACATGTTCTTATATTATTTACCAAGTTGTTTAAGTGATAAAATGTATTTTATAGCTTCTAAATTATCAGTTATGAATTACTTTGTAAAAACCAACTCGTTTGACTTTTCTGTTAAGTAGTTTGACCCGACAATTGACCAAGTAATTGTGATAATTAGGAGGTGCCCTTTTAAGGGTTTAACACCTACATAATTACCAACACAAAGCCACTTTCAATTCGAATAATGGCTGGACCGTTAGTGATTAATCACAAAGTCAAAGTGTAATTATGATATCTTTGACTTTCGGTCATTAAACTAATAAAAGCTTAACTATAGAAGCTAAGAACACTTACAATGGTCCTTAGCACGAAAATTTGAACTATAAGAGCTTCCTTATGAACTAGGATGCTCCAGAGAATTCAGCTAGAGAGTTTGCTTTGAGAAAATATTTGAAGTGTGCAAGAACAACTAAAGAAGTGAGGCCTTTTTATAGGGGAATTGGACAAGCTAGGATCAATCCACGTGTCCCTAATGTTATTTGATGCAAACATGTGTCCAAATGTTTTTTTTTAAAAACCATCAACATGCAGCTGAATTCGCCCCAGACTTGCAGAGAATCAAACAAAGATTTCAGGTTGCATGCAAGGCCAGCTGCCAGTTCTGGCTGGAAAAGCTTCTCCATCACACCACGCGACGGGTAGGGCTGACCCTGGCACGCCACGCGAGGAAACACGTTTCAAAGTTGTTTTGTTTTGTTGCATATTCAGTCCCTGTACTTTCTGAACGTGAATAACTGACTTTTTCAGCATGCATGGTCAACATAATCAGGACTGGGATGTTCTAGGGAGTGGGAATATGCATTCATAAGTTTTGGATGCTTTGAAAATGTCTCTCGATTGAAGAATTGCTATATTTACACTTTTGACCCTTTTCTTGAAAATTTCAGTTTACGTCATAATATTGAACCGGATCTTTATGAAATTCTTATCTGATATTCATGAGAGTATATTAACACATTACAAAGCTTTGGGAACATTAAAAGGTCACTCATACGTAAGAATTAACATGTTGACACTTTTAACCCCTGTGTATCGTAACTTTTGATTTTTAAGTACAAGCGGCTTCTTGTGTCCGTAAATTTATTCAATAACAAATATGAATATCTTATGAGGTCATTCAGAGGCATAAGCTTGGCATGTTGACACTTTTGGTACTTCTATTTACATCTTTACACTATTTGACAGTTTTAGTCCCTCAAGTTATCTTTAATCATGATCAGGGTTTATGACACGTGTCACCACTGTATTGGACATGATTTTACGAGGTGTTACAGTTTATGACTTGCTTAAACCATTTGTGTTTAGTGCACTTTCTGGGTTTGAGTGTGTTAATACACTATTCCCATGCACTTTAATTCATACTCTTTTCCTAGTGTTTTGTTCAAAATCAACATATATAGTTAATTCTAACAGGATGTTTGATCAAGCTTCGAACCGAACACACTTTGTCAATAACCTTGAGCTCAGATTACCAACTTGTAAGACCCATACTAGTTTTATAAACACTTCACCATTTATAGTTAGCATTTCACGACAAAAATGCCGTTTTACATAAAACGTTTACATCATAATATTCATCTTTGTTTAAGACATTCAAAAGCATAGTTATAAAGTGTTTACATAATCCAAAACATCCATTAAACAAGATCAACGCAGAATCTTCATTTAACATGTGTTCGGTTTTTGTACGTCATTTGATCCACATCCGAAAGCAATATATCAATCACCTATAATCAAAACCAACATAAACATTAATTATGAAGGCTTTGAAACACATATAAACAAGTTCCTTAGACAAAACAATCAATAGAAAGAAAAATTGCCAGCTAAAGAAGCTCGCGGGCCGTGACGGTATAAACCGTTCCTACCGCATGCCGCAACGATCGTCGCGTACCGCGACGGTGAACCCTCCTACCCGTCGCGTGACGCCAAGACCACTTCTCGACAGAAAGATCCTTTCTTGGAGCTTCATATGCCCAGCTATGTATTTTTTTTCACAAGTTGCAACTTATAACTTGCATAACTTTCAATATATTTATCCAATTCACACGATTCTTGTTTCTATACAACCGTAATATGTTTCCCTCTAAGTTTATTACCTCGGTTCGTAACCAAGCTGATTTATAAGCTAATGGCTTACGAATTCAATATGAAATTATTCGACCCATTATGTTCTAACATGTTTTTCGCTTCTTATGACCAAAGTTAATCCTTGATCATTTTACCCAATCTACGGGCTTCTATACACTAGCATATTTCCTCCCACTACGTGGTTTGCGTACGAATTCACATCCATTTGATAAACTTTATTCAAACATCAAGTTTTCCATGTTTAACTTAAAGAACCATTAATTCTCTAAGTTTTAGTTCCAAACTACAATTCGTCAATCTATATTTAGCGTATCCAATACTCGGCTTACGCATTCAATTCACCGGTTTATTTCATGAATTACTTTAAAATCAACATTTAACTAATCACTTTATTTTGACTCGTTTGGTTGTCTAAGTGAAATCTATCACTTTATTGACATACCAAACGCATCCATTTACACTATATCAAAACATTAAGTATAACAACGACTAATCTTGTCTATAAAAATGTCACAAAACGACGAGTCACGTACCTTAAAGTTTATCCTTCAAGCGCGCGTCCGTTCCAACTTGACCGCTTGAAGATTCACCCGCTTTGCCCATAGAGTTCAATCATCATCATGTTTAGAACTCGTATTATCATATATTACACGTAATTTGTCAAATTAGCCAATTACGCGTTTCTTTCATAATTTCAACATGTCAACATTCATTTAGGCATTTTAACAAGCACCTTGCGGGCAAGATTTTTATGCATCATTTATTTAGTTCATGATTATTCATTCAACCAAGTTTTATCATCAAACTCAAGTTCTTATGTCTTGTGTTCATGAACAATATCAAGAACTTGCATCATAACATCAGTTTTCACAAATTTAACATCAAATTCATGTGTTCATCAATTATCATAAAACCCACTAGCATATACAAGGTTAATTCCTCAATCACTATACTTATGGCACTAATTCAACATGTTTTCATCTAGGGTTTGTTTCTAGGTATGGATTCAACACAGTTTCGCCATACTATCTAGTACCCACTCTTTAATTTCATCTATGAGTGTTCATCATAGAATCATAAGTTCACCAAATATGAAAATTAAACATACCTTATGACCCTCTAACTTGAGTGATCACTAAATTCAGATTGGTTTTGATTTAGATACGTTTTTCTTCCTGAATTTGGTTGAATTTCATGAATTAGGGTTCAAGGAAGGGAACCCCTGTTTGCTCTGTGTAATCTTCGACCAGAACACACACATATGTGTGTGTTTTGGTTTTAATTTTGTTTTTAATTAAAACAATCTTTCATATTTTGCCCTTTTAGTCCCTCAAGGTATTAAGTTAATAAAAGATCAACCACTTCAAGTTTTTTTTATTGATTACTAGATATCATTAACTAGGTTAGTTAATCCTAGTCACATTATTCTTTGGTTATAACCAACATATATAACATACATTATTTATATAATTTCTAATATTTTTGGGGTGTTAAACTTGTGGACCTTTACTACTTAATCCTATTCTTCCTAAATTTCCATTTTTCTTCGTACTAAACCTTCAACAAGGTCTTTGATAAATTTTGGTTTATCGTTACGTGAACCTTGTCGGGGGGGAGGGTCAGTGTTCCACCGGGCACTTACCCTTGTCAGGTTAGATACATGTTGCACCACATGTATGTCGTTCTATACATGAGGTAGCCTGAGCCTGTAAGCGGCTGATCCAACTCGAGATGGGCTCTCGAAAGTATCTAAATTCCACGGGCTCAGCTTTCCCCCTTTTTATCTAAATTTAACATCTTCTCTTCACAATGGCACTATCAATAGATCACGTTTGCCGCCTGAAGTTTGCAACAGTCTTTTTGAGTATCTAAATAACTTCTCTAGTCGATCAATGGTTTCCTGAATGTTTTCAGATTTGGTCAATTTGCTTCTTGCCATCCTCTTGTCCTGAAAGAAATAGATGATCGACGCCTTCTCCTATACGTAGCTTTAAATAAGACAATTTCTGAACTTTTGCAATAGCTACAATTGTAAGAAAAATTTAACCAATGGTAGATGAGTATCTCAACTCCTATCAGAATTCATCACTCATGCTCGATGCATGCTCTATAAGTATCCAAGGTATTTTGCTACATCTCCTTCTCCATATCATAAGTTGTACAGTTCCTCCTATGCACTCTCAGTTGTCTGGACGCATAGGCTGTCACTTTGTCCTTTTTGCACAACGTGTAATTACGGCCCAAACGTGACGCATCACAGTATACAACTAAATTTTCATTTCCTTTAGACATAGATTAAATATGTGCACCATACAAATTTCCTTTAGCAATCGTAAAACTTCCTCCTACTTCTTTGTTCAAGCAAATCTTTTATCCTTCTGAATTGTTAGCGTCAATGGTCGCGAAAAACGAGCTTTTGACTTCTAAGCCTACACTTAGGGAATTCATTATCCAATTCCTTGTCCTTAGCTGTTTCAGAAATCCTCTTCTTGATTAAGATATGCCAAATTTATTTGAATAAATTTCATGATAGTATTCATCGGTAATATTCTTAGGGAAATCCTGGGATATCCTGTCAGCAATCTTCCTCTGACGATAATCTGCTCGTGCCAAACTTCAAGTAGTAGCTAGATTTCCTTGAATGATCGATCAATTATCGAACCTTGGTAGTAGGTACCAATTTTGATAGTTAATTTATTCATTCTCCTATGAATCTATGTAGGTTCTGAGGAATCCATCCTCTTCTTCGATCTTCATATCCTAACGACTCTCAATCTTCAAAACTTACTAATTACTTTACCACTAAGGTGGGGTGTTTGCACTAATTTCTTTGAATTATTAACTTAGCTTTATATTTGGGATAGCCAATCTAACCTAACTACTATATCGAATCTGCCTATCTTTGTTAGCAGCTTTAGATACTATCTATAACCATACTATTGAATACTACGACCAAGTGTCACATCACGGGATTCTATCCGTTTATCATATACTGATTTTAGTTAGCCTACTAGCTTGTGATCGCATAAGTGATATCAGGGTTTTCAAAATGACATTCCAGTTAACCTTAATCATAAAATAAAGTTAAAGTAGAGTAATTAATGACCATGAACATACCGATGACGTGTGAAGGATCAACCTAAGTCTTCCTAGCATTTAACTCCCATGCTTTACCTTTGACATTCTGATCCTCTGATTCAGGGCAGTCCCGTTTGAGATGTCCATGCTTTCCACATCTGAAACATCCTACAAGTTCGACTGCATCTATGGTTATTTTAGCATAGCACTCAAGGGTTTCATGTCCGGCTTAGCCACATCTGTTACATTTCTTTCGTTCATCGACTGGGGTTTTCTTCACCAAACTGTTTTTGTCCTTTTTAAGCACTTTCTTTCCAGATCCACTAGCGTTGACCGCAACTGCTTCATCCAGTTTGCGTTTCATCTTGTCCTTTTTCTCAGAATTCTTCCTTGAATTCTCTATCTTACGTTTTCTAGTGTCTCCATCCCTATGTTCGATATGCTAGATGATCCTAATAGTCAAACTGATGTGACAACAGTAAATGATCTTGGGTTAGGACCATGGAATGTTTTGTTTCTACCTCTATGTACTGTTCACCAAGTTAATGAAAAATCAAGATTACTCTTAGATTATATCATAACATAGGAAACTTACAAAAAAATTCCAATCATTATTCTTCCTGGTGGAGTTTCAAACGATGCTTCTCCGAAACTATGCACCTTCTCATTGCATCCATCTCCATCTCCCGCAACCCGGTTAACTTCGCGCTGTTCCAAAGCAGTGTTAACGTGCTAAGCGATCAGTTGTGCTAACTCCTCGAGTGTGATAGGAAATCCTATACTGTCATTAGAGGAACTCTGTCTCGCTTTTGGTAGCATATTGACATTTCTTTTATTGGAGCAATAATAACAACGTAAGGAAATATTTAAATAATTCAATCATTAAATGCGAATGGATTAAACAATACATATGTAATCACAATCACATAAAAAATTGAAAAAGTTATCCAAACATTGTTTTGATATTTTATAGTGGAAATTACATTACTTGTTTGTAGTTTTCAGAAACTAACAAAATTTGGTGGGAATGAAATCGACACCATGGACAAGTTTCACTGAATTTCCTCCTAAAATACCTACGTGGCATGCAAGCCTAAGAAAAGGGTTACCAAAAGGAATACAATGTTCAAAACATTAACAACAATCACTTACAACCTAGAAACTCCAACAACTTTCCAATGATCTCCTCAAGCTCCGCTATCCTCTAACACATCTGATCTCTCACGATCTCATCCAACTCCCAGATATCCTCATATGCATCCATTTGACCCCCATGATCCTGCATCTTTCCCTTCGTCGTCTCTAAGTCCCCTCGTAGAGTAGCAATCGAACGATCACAATATGAGCATCGATCTACCCAAACTCCCTTCTGTTTCTTCGATGCAGACTCTGTAACAGCCCTAGAGGTCGATGCTATCTCTTCTACAATTTGGAGTCTCTTCCCTTGGCGTGCAAGAACTGGTAAAGGTACAATGGAGGCTAAGGATCCAGACTGAGGAATAAATGGCTTTGGTATAAGTGGTGGAGGGATTCGGTCGTAGGTTCAATAGTATTAGTGTGTGGAACTGCTAATGGCTATAATGGTCAAGTCGTGATAACAATGGCGCCACTCCATATGATCATCTAATCGTTGATGTACCCATGCCCAACTCATCGACTACCGGCGCCGTGCCAGATGATTGTCAAATCTCAGAGACTGAGGAAGGAACAGTGGAATCACCGTCATCAATACACCCATTACTGGTGTGAGCATAACGTGTGTCTATCTGATTGGAAAAAGCTGTGGAATCGGTTTAATATGACTAGGTAAAACTGGTCATATCAGCAGATTGAGAGGTAGTGTGTGGTAGCTCTGGCAATACCGAGGTGGGAGAGGGCTCGAATTCAGGCTCACTCTCGGAGTTGTGAATCTCGATAGTCTCGTGCATGTGCGACATCTGTGACACAATATAAGTGTACTAAGTAAGTGCGTGTTCAGGATGAAAAATATATATATAACACATAAGGCATAGACAAAAAAGTTAACACGTATACATGTAAGTTCTTTATAGTTCACATACATGGTTAAGATTCATTTTTATTTTAAATCTTTGGCTTCGCGAATTTTGGGATTTGAAATCTCAAAACTCTTTGGTAAAAGTCTAGAGTTTTCTATGAAAACACCTAGTTCACTAACAACCATTGGCTCTTATACCAACTTCTGTCACACCCCAAAAACATCGCAGCAGAAATACAAACGTGGCGGTGACGGAGGTTGGTACCCATAAACGTTGGACATTTATGTTGGACATTTGGTTTATTTTCAAAAATAAGTTTTAAGTTTCCACATACATCACAACCACATCATAGTTGTTTGACCCTTAGGGGTCATATTACACACACTCCTAAAAGTAGTTTAAAAGTGTCCAAACATTATTTAATTACAATCGCATCACACAACCACATGACAACACAAGCCAAAATCCCCGAAGCCAAACTCATGTACCTGAAGAACATGTAAAAATCAAATGTCAACACAATGGAGGGTGAGTTCACATATTCAAATTCGTAGCAACTTGTTTAAGAAAAAAAATCTTATTATAAATTTTTAATGATAAATATCCATATAGAATTAAGAAAGTTAATTTTAATTCCTTTATAAAATCCAAGGGTAATTCATTCGGGATATTTATTTGAAAAGTCTCCGATGAAATTTTCTACCCATGGTTTCAATATTAAATTTTTGTCATTTGTTCAGTTTCGTAAGTTTCCAAGACATTACGAGCTATATACTATGACTGAGGTTCTAATCAATACTAGACGATTATAGAATGAATTCACTGCTATGTGGACCGCGGCTACAGGTCACGACGGGGTGTCAACCGGATAGATCTATCAACAATTCCACGTGTTCTATACTTAATGATTTAAAACGACAAGGATGCATCTGTTTTCCCTCCTCAATTGCATCAATATATATAACCTACTAGATAACAATTTAATATCTGATGTTGCACAAATTTTCGATGTCCCCCATGCAATGTAAGCTAGCCCTACTACTTACATCCTGGTGACCAGGTAAATTTGACCTAATTGAAATTCAAAATATCTTTAATTTCTTACGATCGTTTAACCCAAAACACCATAATCTTTCCCCGTTTCTTCCCGAAACATAATTATATCAATAAAATCATGTTTTCCTCGAAAACAATTTTAAACGATACACATTTCCAAATCCATGTTTTTCCATAAAACATATCATATCTTTCAAAAATCATATTTTCCACAAAAAATATACTTTTAGATAATTCAAAGGAATATATTATACAAAAACATATATTTATCCTTTTAAAGGTGTGTTCTTACCCCAAAATAATATATAAAAGAGTAAAAGATGGGTTTAGTGACACTCACCTTTGGGTGCATTTATTTTATCGCAATCACTCAAATTGAATCTACATGTCCTAATTTAAATATGAATGATTTAATAATCAGTTATTCTACTAACACCCAAGTTTCTCCAATACTTAGAATTTTCACATAACTTTAAGATTTTCTCGAAAAGTCTTTGTTTTGATTATGTTGCCATATATATATATATATATATATATATATATATATATAGGGAGAAGATCATGCGAGAACCACCTCTTATTGCGAGAACCGCGAGAACCAATGTGAACACAACCAAAAATGCCTAAAAATAGCTAAAAATCACACCAAAAATTTTTTTTTGAATTTTTTATAAAAAAATCGCTACTTTTCGAAGCAAAAAAAAAAAAAAAATTTAAATTTTAAAAAAAAAAAATTTTTTTTTTGCTTCGAAAAGTAGCGATTTTTTATAAAAAATATTAAAAATTCAAAAAATAATTTTTAGATTTTTTTTTTATTTTTTTAGATTTTTTTTAGATTTTTTTAGGTTTTTTGGGGGTTTAGTTTTTAGCATTTTAGCTTGGGGGGGGGGGGGGGGTTTAGGTTTTTGGGGGGTGGGGGAGGGGGGTTTAGGTTTTTGGGGGGGGGGGGGGTTAGGTTTTTTTTTTGGGGGGGGGGGGTGGGGGGGGGGGGTTTAGGTTTTTTTTGGGGGGGGGGGGGTTAGGTTTTTTTTAGGTTTTTTTAGCTATTTTAGGTTGTGTTCACATTGGTTCTCGCGGTTCTCACAATAAAGGTGGTTCTCGCATGAGCTCCTCCCTATATATATATATATATGTGTGTGTGTGTGTGTGTGTATTCATATATATACATATTAGGATTTTTGTGATTCGAATGATTTTATTGGTGACCCTTTTATGTTATATCTGTTATCGCACCCGTTTATAGGCAATATATCTATGATTTGCGCTTCGTAATATATTTGCTTAAACGTGAACATATTATCGTATACCATTATACACGTATTACATCAACTTATTTATATTTATCATTTATAAAGC